>VMRN01000046.1:1756308-1767147 GCA_010277015.1 Poeciliopsis turrubarensis | reverse complement strand
GAAGTCCCAGGACACAGTGACTCACAGGAACGCTGCCTGGACTCAGACACATGGAAAATATCACACAAACCCTGATCTCTGGGCCAAAGCTCCTCTAGCTCTGTTTACAGCCCATGTAAGTAAACTAAACCAGGGAGCAGAAGACCTGCAGAATCCCACATTTAGGCCTGACTTGTGTTATTTTATGTTCTTTGAAAACAACTGCAGGACTTCCTAACGCCCTTGTTGAGATCCTGTCTGAATGTCTGAATGTTTGACCTGCAGAGTCTGATCTGAAGTCGCAGGGTGTGAATCAGATCAGGGAGAGTCACTGAGTGGAAGCAGATCTCCACTGACTCACTTGAACGTGAATCTCTTTCTACTGGTTCATCGTAACGTCGTTCACGATCAGTCGTTCCAGGTGGCATTAAAGCTGAATATTCTACTCTCGTCTTTAAAGTATTTGAGGAGCACTGTTGGGTTTTGATGTGGACACTAAACAATTTGCTTCCTTGTGTGACTCTATAGAAAACAACTCTAATGGGGAGTATCATGTAAAATCAACTTTTTTCGCTTTCCAACATGTTATAATGTTCTGCCCTTAAAAATCATACCTGGAATGTTACCTTGATTCTTTCTTGCAAGTTTGCTAAATCTCCCATGGCAACCATTCAGCTGTGCAAAACGCCTGGGTGGACCTAGCCCCGCCTACAAAGCACAGCTCCTCCTCTGAGCTGCAGTTTCCAAGCTTCTGAGCTTCTGCCTCACAGATCAATGACTCCCCCGCTCAGCTCCTTGAGACTAGCCAGCAGCAATTAGCAAGCTGCACATCTGCTGAGCTCATTATTGGAGCTACTTATAAAGATGCTTTGTAAGGGTTAATAGAGAAGCCACATATTGATGACTTCCTGACGCTTTCAGAAAGAGCAGGAGTTCCAGTCCAGACAAAGTGACAAAAAAAGTGTTTTGTCCTGATTTCTGGTCAGGAAAACCACACACTCCCGTGCTGGTAGCAGCCAATAAAATGTCACTGCGAGAGTCAAATGAAGCATGACTGAAATATTTATGAGTTTTCCATATCTGTCCTGAGACACAGTGACCTGCTGCAGTCAAAGAGGTGATGAGCGACCCAGACACTGGGACATGACTCAGACATGAACATTCACATCCCATCTGCCGTTGGTTCATGTCATACACTGCCTGGCCAAATAAACAGCCACCACTTGAATTTCACTAATCAAACAGGTACAGGTGTCCCATTGGACAGCTACTGCATGGACAGCTGCCTTAAGTTATGTAACCCCAGTGGTTTCTCGTTTCTTGAACAGCCATGTGGGAGGAGGCAAAGAAAACACCTCAGGAGATTCAGAAATGACTGAAACAGGGTTGAGACTGTTTGGTGCAGAACGCTGGTCACCAGCCAAAACATTGTCTGGGGTTTTTCATCTGTTTTAGGGTCATGTTGATGAGCTGAGTCCAAGAATCTCATTGGTTTTGCTCAATCAGGTCGACTTTCTGAGCTACGGAGCAACATGAGCATCAAAATGCAGGAAGAAGGTCATGTGATCTGATGGGTCCAGATATTCTCTCTGGGTGGATTTCATGGTTTTAATGCAAACTGTTTCTCCTCTGAGCTGTGCAGGGTGTCCGCAGGACACAGGAGGAGTTTTCAGGGCTGCAGAATGTGACAAAGACTCAGCTGACAGCTCCGTGACGTCAGAGCAAGGCAGTACAAAGCCTCGCCTCCGACCTCTGAGAGTTCACCGCTGATAACACACACACTCACACACTCACACACTCAGCTCTGGCCTGGCCTGATACAAAGAATCACAGTCCAACACACACCCTGCACCCAGACAATGCCTCCATCCGTGTGAGCTCGCAGACGACATGAAGGGCTAGGAATTTACACAAATACATAATCCAGCTCCACCAAAACGAGGCCCTAATTATGCAAACGATGGACTTTCCAGGCCCTTAACGGCCCCTGCTGTGTTCCCATTTCCACTGATGGAACGCGTCCAGCTTCGTCTGCCATCGGTTGCAGGCGATCTGAGCAGCGCCGCTCTCATCAGCTGACCCCGAGCCTCTGATTAGGCCCTCCTCCGCTGTTCCCTCCGGAGTGCGACCGCACACATTTAAAGGCCTGGCAGGGATCCAGAGCGAGCCGCAGGAACGACAGCGAAGCTCCACAGAAAGACGAGGGGAGCCGGGAGTTAATGAGCTCAGTTCCCAGGAAAACAACAACAACCGTCCCATCAAGTTCAGCAGACAGGTGGAGAAACCCTGAAGCTGTTATTCTTTGTTTAAATTTGAATTTAAGATCTGCTTCGTATCTCTGGCTCTGAGTTTGCAGAGTGCAGTTCCAGATGCCCTCTATTGTTGATCAGTTTAATAAACGTATTTTCAGCTAAACAAGCATGATCATAAGACGACTCATGAAAATGAACATGCACCTCACCCACACTGCAGTTTTATGTATTGGAATGTTTTTACCGCATTGATTTCATTCAAGTCCACGTTTTAATTCACAGCATATTTAATTGTAGTTTAACTGAGTGAGAACAAGCAGCTTGTTATTCACATATGATCTTTGTACAAACTGAGCAAATCTAACTCTGCTGTTTCTGACAGCTGGTCAAGACAGAAACATCGACTGAGATTCTGTCCTAGGCGTTCCCAGTCCAGAAAACGACGGATTCCCATTTATTACTTCCACTTCCTGCAGCGATCGGCCAGATTGACTCCAGCCAGATGGTCTGAATGATCAGCATGTCGTCAAGTTCTCCACCGGCCTGGTGCTGAGCCAAATGTACCAGACAAACATCTAAAACACGCACAAAACTGGCAGGTTACACTCTGAAATATTTCATATTAAAGCAGTTGAGGTCAGACTCTTCAGGAAGTGTTATCAGTTTCTTGTTATGTGTGTATCGATGCATATATAGGCTACAGACGGGCCTCGTGCTCCAATCAGTAAATCTACAAAACCAGCAAATTTCAGAGCATTTCTGAAACCATGTTATTTGTATTTTTTTAATATTTTTTTTATACCGATCAGCTGTGACTCTAGAACTGTCTGCTCCTTGTTTCTAATCAATATTTCATGCTGTAATGAGACACGAGACGCCAGGCAGGAGGGAGACTGGGACAAACTTTGATCAGGTTACATTTTATCAGCATCACTTCACTTCACTTCATCGGCTGCTTTTTACCTCCTGTCACTGTTATAGAAAAATAATCCTAAGAATAAAGGTCTACATGTTGCAATTTATACTGTTTGCAATATTTTTAACATTTTCCTGCCCATATTAATAACCATGATGGCATAGATTACATTAACAGTGCACACATTCACATTTTTCAGCAGTAAAATATCTGAAAATAAAACACTGGATCAATATGGAGTAGAAAAGTTAAAACATGACAGTATTGTATTTAAATGGATTTAAATGGATTTAAATGGAAGTGAAGTAGTAAATAACCTTTTTACATTTATTTGAAGAAATAGCGCAATTTACAGGGTTTTCAATAATCGATGCTGAACTGTATAATAACAATAATAATTGCAATATATAGATGAATGGATATTTTTATCCACCCTTACTGGTAGAGCTTTGAAAATACAATTGCAGGATTTGTTTTTGATAGGACCTGTCTTTAATTTTAGACGCATCTGCTGCTGTATTGTGGGTTATCGATATGAGTATCGGCCCAAATCATCATATCGACGCGTCTGTGAGTGAAGCCAAGTATTGAGCTGCTTGAGTCGCACTTTTTACTTTCTGACATTTTGAAAGGTGAACAGAAAACCACACAACTGTTCATCAAACTGTTTCCAATGCCCAACATTTTCTAGGAGATTTCTTTATTATTTCAAATGAACGGGTGAGTTGACAGCCAAAGTGTCAGAGCTGCAGTTACGGGAGACTTTTTGTGCCAAATGCTCACTGCCAGTCAGCTGAATGACAATAATTCTTTTTTTTTTCTGGATAATTATAAAAAATTATAATCAGTGTTATTTTCCTCATGTCATTCACATTCTGACATCATGACATGAGGATGATGGCAATCCATCAACTCGACACAGTCGCTTTGCAAGGTTTTCAAATAGAATGTTACACTACTTTTTATTCTTTTTTTTTTTAAAGAAAGTATCAAGGAGACCAGGAGTAAAACACTGGAGGAGCTGCAGGAGTTTCAAACAGCGTGTTGTCTCTTAAAGCACACACATGCAATCTGCAAGTCCATGTCATGAAAAATGAAATCCGACATTGTGTTACGTGAGTGTCGATGCTTCCAAGCAGCTGCAGCAGGGGAAGCAGCTGTGCAGCGCCGCTGCACTCCGTACAGCAGAAACCTCCCGGTTTCACCCTGCAGCAGCTTCAGGTCTGATGCGTTTGTGTGCATCAGAATGTGATGCTTCGGTAAGAGCATGTTAAGTTGCTTTACACAAGCAACTTAACACGCTCACAGCTTTAGCACTCTCAGCCTCTAATCTGATCACGGCTAATTTTCCTTTCTCTCCTCCCTGGGATTACAGAGCTGCATGCAGCCAGAGGCCTGCGTGGAGCACATGGGGTCAAAGGAAAGCAAAGTGCCACACACTCTACACAAACACAGTTTACTGAGGTCCAATATGGAGCAGCGGTAATTTAGTAAGGGTGGGGTAATTGTGATGGGTGGAGAGAAACAGCAACTAAAAGCTTTTCTGTATCAATATGAATATAAGAGTTCAAAGATTGATTTTTAAAAAAATCTAACTCAAACACTCTTTCATCTATTTCAGCTTAAACAGCTTTAAATGTCAAAAAGGGTATGAAAAAATACTAAGTGGTAAAAACTAAATCGTTGCATCACTGCCTCTTCTTCCCTCATGGTTGTGTGAACCTGCAGATGGCTGACGCTCCTCCTCTTCCTCATATGGCCCAGCTGCAGGCTGGGGGTGTTCACAACACCTCTTCCTTTATGGAGCTAAATTAGGGCCAAATGTTTTGGTAATTTAGAAAAACAAAGTTGTAATAGAAAAACTAAAAGTTGAAATGGAAAACTTAACGTTCCCCCCCGACACAAAATCTGGGCCAAAAGTCAGAAACAAACAAACAAAAACAAAAATAGATCTGAAAGTGAAAAGATAAATAAATTGTAGTTGTAAAAAACAAACGTTTCTGAAAACATAAAACATGGAGCTGAAAAAGTATATATATCTTCATGTATTGTCACTTTTCTTGATTAATGGCCTGTCAATTTTTTTGCAAAAAGTGATTTTGGCAAAAGGTTTAGGCTAATATTTTAGAAGTGAAAAATGAAAATGCCTAATTTCCTCAAAAACCTTCCAGAATTAAATCAATATCTTATTTGAACTAAGAGAAAAAAAAAATCTTCACACTTATTTTTAATCTGAATACATGATGGTATTTTTGACGTTTTTACCAACACTAAAAAAAAATTTGCATCTAAATTTGACTTTCAGTTTTTTGATTACAAGTTTGTTTTTCAAATTTTCAAATGAATATAACATGTGGCCCTAATTTAGCTCCATACTCTGTCCTGCGAGGAGTTCCAGACTCGGTCCCCAGTGAGGCCTCAGCGCGGCTCAGCTGTTCAGAGGACAAGCTGATTAAGTGGCGGGATTTCCAGCAGATCAGAGCTGCTATTCCCAGCCGGGTCCACCAGGATTACCTCCTCCGTTCAGGAAGCAATTGAGCTTCATGTCGTCCACCAGACCATTACTGCGACGTACAGAAGTATTTACACCCCTCAACCTTTCCATAATACATCCCCATATTACATCCAGATGTTTTATGAAGGCCTTGAGTAAGTTTATTTAACTTAGTAGCATTTACAGACATGACATGAAACGCAATTAACGCAGAGACAAGTTGTAGAGAAGTATCATGGTTGAGTTTTGACATTTAAGCCAAATGAATTTGAACTCTGGAGGAGCTGCAAAGAGCAACAACTCCAACTGAATCATTTATCAACACAACTAGCAGTCGCGTCCCACAAGTTTAGCATTTGAGGAAACACAAAAATGGTTTCCAGCTAACCTCTGCTTGCTGATTTAATAAAAGGGATAGTCGAGAATTTTTGAAGCGAAGCTGTGTGAATGATCAGCAGATAACTCGGGTTCTTCATACCAATCCAGTGATCTGCTGTGAGAGGGAGGCAGATGGCTGGTTGGACTCAGGCAGAGGCTGAAACGGCTCAAACTGACAGCGGCGGCACGTTGACGTTGTGTTGTTGTTTACAATGCAATCGGAATTAGAGGGAGGAGACGGTGCGCTGCCGATGTTCTCCCTGAGAACCGAGATTATGAAGAATGAAATATTCCACAGTTCTGGAACACAAATGCATAACAGACGTTTTAGATATTTAACAGTGAAATAAATGGAAAAGTCATTCATCTCTTGCTCCTTTTCTTAAATTACACTCTGCATTAGTTTGTGATGTGAAATCTCAAAATGCTGGAGTTGAGAAAACGTGTGAAATAGTTGGTAAAATGTAACAGACACAAAATCCTTCCAGTCAATTTATTGTTTTTCATGTTTTAGTATCATTTCTTACATGGTTCAGTTCAAGAATGAAAAACGATTTTCACTCATTTATTGCCTATATATAAAAAAAAACAAAAAAACAAAATGCTCAGCAAACCTGAAAGTAGGTATAAAAGGTTAACCTTATAAAATCATAACTCTTAGATAAACATCCTGAATATCACAGAAGAAGCTCGTGGTCTGAAGTTCTGCTTGATGCAAGCAGCGGACGGCGGCTTCCAGCCTTCAGGTCCTGGGTTTGGTGGCGAAGGTGAGGTACCCGGTGTGGCCCGGCATTTCTCTGGGCACAGTGGTGGTCTTGATAGCCGCAGAGGGAGGAGCCTCCTCCGTGGCCTGAGAGGAGGAAGAGGATGAGTCGGAGTCGGGGCCGAAGTCGGGCAGCTGCAGGGTGACGGGCCGGACGTTGTGGACTCTGAGCAGAACCTCCAGGGTCCTGACCTCCTCAAAGCCCCGCTCCGTCAGCGCCTGGCACGTCCTCTGAACCTGCTCTATGCACGGGGAGAAGGAGCACAGCCGGCCCCCTGCAGGACGACACGGGTAACAACACCCAGATAAGAAACTGGTTAATGCTAGCATCAGGTCAGGACTTTTATAACATACGCACGTTTTTCATACATTTGGATTTGTAATTTTTTATTGCTTTGATTTTATGCATAAAAATTTCAGAAAATAACAATCCGGGTAGTGTGGCTTGCATAGGAGTCAATACTCTGCAGATTTTCAGGTAAGTTTACGAGCGATACAATTCTAAACCAAGACACGTTCCACCCATTCTCAATATAAAGGGACAGTGTTATAGATTTTCCAGGCACACAGTGCAATTTTATAGCACAAT
This sequence comes from Poeciliopsis turrubarensis, assembly GCA_010277015.1. Taxonomy (NCBI): domain Eukaryota; kingdom Metazoa; phylum Chordata; class Actinopteri; order Cyprinodontiformes; family Poeciliidae; genus Poeciliopsis; species Poeciliopsis turrubarensis. Next base: position 1,759,776 of record VMRN01000046.1, on the reverse strand, counting down.
CAAGTAATTATGTTACCTTCAGTTGTTATAAAAACGCTATATATCTAATATGACTGACAAGAAATTTGATTTTGTAATTTAACGCCTTGAAATGGGGCCTCTTTGTCTTTAAAACCCCCCGATCTCTGCACAACATGGCTCCTCTATTAAACTTTAACAACATTTTTACCAGTGTTGCTCTAAGAAGTACAGCAGCTCCTATAATGTGCAGAAGCTCCAGGTCTTTACTGGTCTTTAATGACGAGTGGGGAAGTCGCAGGGTGAGGGGTCAGAAGCTTGGAAACTGCAGCTCTGAGGAGGAGCTTTGCCTCAAAGGCGGGGCTAAGGCCACTCAGACACTTTACACTTCTGAATGGTTGTCATGGAGATGAAGCAATTTCTCACATCTCCATGAAAGAGTCAAAGCAGCACTCCAGGTATGTTTTTGATGACAGAATAAAATGATAACATGACGTACAGCTCAAAAAGTCCATTTTTTATAGGACTGCTCCTTTAACTGGACCAACGCACAAATATTTTTTAACCTTCACCACTGGTTTTCCATTCGCCCTAAACATGTAATTAACCTCTTCTTGTGTGATGCCGTGCGTTTTTATTGAACATTTTGTGTTTTTAAAGCTGTCTTACTCTGATCCTTTGTTTTCTTGTAAAACACTTGAAATGAACCCGTTTATGAATGGTGTTACATCTATATATAATCTTACAATACACATAAACAAAAACACAACTGAACTTTTACTGAGATAAAATCAGTAATACTTAGGATTTTATGTAAAAAAAAACAATAAAGATCCTTTCACTGAACAATGTAACATGTAGATATCACATAAAATGTGCCTGGATGCATTTAAAGGCAGTGGAATTCACCAAAGAGGGTAGATATGAAGAAAGAACATAAAAAAAATTCAGATTTTTTTGCTGGCTGATTCTTTTGGCTGAGACACACGTGACTCCATGTTTATAGAAATCAGATTGTGTAAAATTAGATGTTTTCTTTGAAAGGCCTCAACATCCCTCAGGTAAACGGTTTGGACAGGATTCCTGCGCCGATTCACTCTGAGAAAACATTCCCTCCTTTAATAACACAACTTCTACACATGCATTAGTTTCCCCACAAAAAGGAATATTAAAAAGAAAAACATCCAGGCAGATAGTTGGCTCCGGGCTGCAGCGTGCGGATCATCAGAGGATCACCTACTGGCCGCGGACTCTCGTCTCCACGCTGAACCCTGAGGTCGCCTCAGCAGGAGGTCGGAGAAACACGGCAACAAGCCGCTCATGGCTGACCTAAAGGACAGACATTGACTCGGAGCGCTGCAGCTGCACAGAGACCAGCTCTGGGTTGGTAAAATAAGCTGAGTTTTCAAGTTCAAACCTGAACTCGGGGTGAGTTTTAAAAAGTGAAACGGAGCAAGAAACATGCAAAGTTCAGCCCTGCAATAAAGGCTGAAGAGTAATTCAGGACAGTCACATGGAGGTGTGATCTTCTAATTATAGATCTTTGATTCGATTTATTTACTGGATAAAGAGTTTCACACTCTCTCCTAAATCCAATGAGATTTAATGAAAACCCTAATTGTTAACTCAACTAGTGTTTCCAAGGTTAGGAAAACAAACAGGTTGGCTGGTGTTGAACACAAGGCTTTAAGTGCCTCGTCTCTAGGACATGATGAAGACCTAAAAAAAAAAAAAACTAAACAAAAAGTAGCAATAAAAACCAGTTTGTAAAGTCAAGGACCTGTCCAGTCATCTGGCAAGTTCATCTGTAAACCCTGGTTCACTGAATAGCAACCACTAACAAACTCCAAGAAAGGTTTATGACTGAAAATTGGGCTAAAGTCATCGTGTTATTGATAGTTGTACTGTGAGAGCTTTAGCTTAGCACTGAAAAGAAGGTGGTGGGAGTTTCAACAGCTTCCCCTCAACCAGCGATTAGGTCAGTTTAGTGGTTTTGTATCTTAGTGTGGATTGTTCAAACTGGACAACTTGGAAGGTGCTCGATCATTGGCTTCGAGGATCTATAGTTCATATGCAGTCTGACTGTGACTTAAGGACTCAACTGTCTGTACGTGTTTCAGGATGGGGGAGTGACTCATGGGAGAACCTGCTGTTTGTTAAATGAAAAAAAAATCATTCGGTTTCACTCCAAAAGTTCCAAATCACACCAGAGGTCACTGGATTTGCGGTTCGTGGAAAACAAAGTCTGAATACAAAGTTACCAATTTGTCAACCTGGCCTGCATGAACCTCATTGTTGGTTTGGTTTAGAGTTTCTACATTTAAGCTGAGTTTATCAGAGTCTTAGTGTCGAGAAAAAGTGAGGGTACATTTAAATACTTAGGTTTTTACCATCCATTTATGAAAAAAAAATAATAATAAATGTTGTCAAAAACATTCCAACAAGTGTCATTGCACTGCTGTACCAGTAGGTGGCAATATGAAAATCCTTACCACGGCTAAAGCAGTGAAAGGTTAAAGATTCTATCAAAGTTCATGTTTTATTTGATATTTATCATTTCCTGTTCTTGTGCTTGAAGGTTATAGGTAGAAGTTAGGACAAAGTGCACATAATGACAATCCACTCATTGACAGATATTATGGTTAAAATTAAATCACCATTTCACATTCACAACAATCAAACTAAGCACAAGACAAGAACCACTACTTTTTTGCTGTGCAAAAATCTTGAAAACTTAAGAAAAAGATTTTACTCCAAAACAAAATTCCCACAGCAAATATAGCAGGAGAATTTTAGAGTCAATATTTTGTGACACCTTTGGTTTTGACAAGTTAACATCAAAATTATTTGAAGAGAACATGGCTGTGCCTGGTTTTTAAATCAAACACACGGATTTCTAAAGTGACTTCAACACAAGGAAAATAGAATTCAAAAGCACCTGATGCATTACTTCCTCATGGGCTGTAGCCGTGCAGATAGTCACGTCGCGCTTCTGCATTATCACCGCAGGAGCTCAACACTTACCTTTAAATGTCTTATTTGATCTATATTCATCCCTGTGTTTTCAGGTTTTCTAACTCAGCTACATCACACAGAGTCGTACTTATTCTGTCTTATTCAGAGCAACATTCACCAGACCAAGCATTCTTTGCTTTAACAGTTTTCAGGTTCCCTTTCAGGCCTTTTAATAACTTCTGCCAGGCACGTGATCCTTTCGGTGATTCACTGTCCATCCGAAGGTTTTAATGCAGTTTAGCTTTTATGAGGCATGTGAGGAAAAAGTGCATACTATATGAAGTCCCAACAAAAAGTAAAAAAAAAAAGAAGCAAACGTCTACAGAGGAGGAGTGTATTGTATCTGGTAACCATTAAATTAGACCGCAGCATACTTCAGATAGCAGTCGTTCCTTTGGCAAACGGGTCCAGTGTTCCCCTCGAAACGGTCACACAGTTTAGTGTCTCCTGGCAACAAGACGAACACACAGGGAGGGGTCGGGTTGATCATTCAAC
>VMRN01000046.1:1640253-1756208 GCA_010277015.1 Poeciliopsis turrubarensis | reverse complement strand
AGAGAGAGAGAGGCAGAGAGAGAGAGAGAGAGAGAGAGAGAGAGAGCATGGGGAAGAGTGAGGGAGAGAAAGTGAGGCAGTGAGTGAGAGAGAAGGAGGGAGGCTGGAGATGCTTGTTAGGATTTACAGTCCGTCTCAGAGGTCTGGGCTGCAGGCCAGAACATCAGGAAAATTACAACTCGCAGTAGAAAAAATAAAGTATTCTTTCCTACGCGATCCACTGGAGGAGAAGAAGTTTCTGCAGCTTTTCAGCTTCAACTCACAGAAACCACAAAACACAATAATGAAGGAAGTCGAGTTATTTTTTTGTTTCACTTACTGGGGTCAGTAAAAAGAGGAACACTTTTTCTACAGATTTTCTTAGCTTTATATTTTTAACCCTGGCATAAACATGGCAGACTTTGGCTGGATCATTTCAGGTCAGCAACAAACAGGAAAAAAAAAAAAAAAAAAAACTTTCTTGTTCTGCAGTGGGAAGAAAACAGAGCATTTCCATATGGAGTTGCATTCAGCAGCCCTCTGCTCATAGCAATACCCAGTATGGTCATGGGATCGCTCCAACAGTGATATGGCAGCATGTTATTTATCTAGATCTGTGTGTGTGTGTGTGCGTGCGCGCGCGTGCATGAGGGAGGCTAGCTTATGAAATGCAGCAGTGGCACCATAAAAGGGAGAGGAGGTAGGAGAGTTGCTCTGCAGCATACTGGCTCCTCCTTGATGCTATTGATCTCCCTTGTGATGCAGGGAATCTCCCTTTAACACTGAGCAACGAGGATGAGGGTTTGGGAAAAACAACAAAAAACCACAAAAATATCCTGACAAGGTATTCCACTGGGTATGGTGACCTCAGTGTGACTGCAAGCAGGATTCACTGTAGTGAAAAGAGTCAAACACAAAATAAAATAAAAACATCTGAAAACAATCGAATACCTCATTTTGACCCTCCAATAAACTGTTTAATAGATGTTAATAATAAATTTAGCAATATGATGAAAGGAAATGCATAAAGAATTTCCTTAAAGAATGCACAATCAGTGTAGAATATCCCAATGGAGGTTTAACTTGACAAAATATAGTATTACTTTAAGTTTTCTCTGATGCTTGTAATAGTCTAATTTAATACTATTAATACTAATTTAATTATCAAATTTTTAATTCGAGTGAATGTGGGGCAGTGTAAGCCATGCTCCTTTGGTTCTGTAACCTCAGAACATCCCATGTGAGCCACACAGGGCCAGGGATCCCAACTGAGCTGCTCATATAATGAGAAAGACAAAGTGATGTGAGAAGGGAAGTTTGTGGTTGCGTGTTTAGTGTGGAACTATGATATGAAAAGAGATCTGTTGCAAATAGAAAAATAACAACAAAGCTAATGTGCAGCCGTTTTAAGTGCTTGGACGGAACGGTTTGTTTACTGGTAGAAATTAGAAAAAAGGAGGGGAGAAATATAAGTATCGATGAAATGTGTATATGATTTAGCAAAGAGGCAAATTGACCCAAATAAAATAAATTATCTCTAATAATTTATTGAAATCCACCTGTTCACTCATTTCTTTTCTCCGATCATAACTAAACAATTTCAACAGAAATACAGCTTGGGAAGATGAAATAAATACATGTGGTCACTGCTGCTTGACTTGTTGTTGACTGGTCCTTGCAAAGCAGCTAATCAATTCATTTTCATTGGCACTGATTGGACAGAGATAACAAGGACCATGGATGTTAGCTTTTGTAGTGAAAGCAACCTGATAGTCTGAGCCAAGGATAGTTTTTGCTTAAGTTGCAGTGGCTGCACTGCAACTTGCAGTCCAGACTGCACTCCTTACCAGGTGGTGGTGCTAATAAGTTACACGGAAAAAAAAAAACAGAAGAAAAGAGAAGTTCGACATGGGAGAGGGTGGAAATCTGTAGGTTTAGTTATTCAAAGGATAAATGTGGAGGGTATTAGAAAGTATTAACTTCATTGTTTATTTTATCATATTTATTATTTTTATTTCATAAGTAAGCAACAACATGTCATGCTGTAGCTTTGATTTGTTAGTGCAGTCAGAGGGACTGTAAAGAAGAGCCACCCTGTTCTGAATAAATTAAATGTGTTTTCAAAAGTTATTGTGTGATGTAGACGTAAAAAAAAGTTAGAAGCTACACTGTATCAGTACCTGGACCTGACAAATACTTAAACGTCAGAACTTGTATATCAGTGGAAAGAAACTGTGCTACTCTTAATGTTGTATTTAGTGAAGCGGTACCTGGCCAAACAACATGTCTGCCTCAGATAATACAATGTTTGTTCTGCAGCTTCAGCACTCACTGGAAACCTTTCCGTGTTTGCGGTAATGCAGTGGAGAAGGATTGATTGGGAGAGTGAGTGGAAATGATAAATTATTATATTGCAGAGAGGCAAAGTGCAGGGTGAGTGAGCAGATACATTGTTTATATAACAGCTGTGGTGCATCATGTGCTGCTGAGAGTCGTAGGTGGAGCTAAAGCCTGGCTGAGCTCTGGACCGAAGAGCAGAGTTCTGTACTTTATGTCAATAGCAGTGAGTTCAATAATCCATCATTTGTTCACCATTCTGCTACATTAAAGGGGCAGTATTATTTAAATAGACTTTTTTGAGCTGTACACCATGTTATCTTCTTCCCTCATCAAAACCATACCAGGAGTGTTGCCTTGATTCTTTCATGCATCCTTTAATCCCCATGGCAACTACTCAGCTGTGCAAAATTTCTAAGTGAACCTAGCTCCGCCTTTGAGGCGAAACTCCTCCTCTAAGCTGTGGTTTCTAAGTTTCCACCTCACAGAGCATCCCTCCCCCACAACTCACCCACTCAGCTCCTTCAGACTAGCCAGCAGCAATCAGCAAACTGTGAATCTGTTGAGCTCGTTATGGGACCTTCTTCTCAGTGCAGAACAGGCAAAAACATTAAGAGTTAGTAGAGGAGTAGTGTTGTGATGACATACAGAAGGCAGAGCTTCAGAAAAAGCAGGAGTTCTTAAGGACACAGAAGCCCAATTTCAAGAAGTTCAATTAAAGTCAAAAAGTAAAGTCATATTTATAACAATTGAAGGTAACATAGTCATTTCACCGTGCTATAAAATGGAACCATGTGCCTGGAAAACACAGAACACTACCCCTTTAAGTGATTAAATCATTTTGCTGCTGCTCAACAAACAACTTGAAGTTATAATTCCCTCATGGAGTCCATCTTACCGTGCTTCTTCATAGCAGCCTTGGCATGTCCCACTGCCTCCCAGGGGCTGGGGATGTCCAGGAAGACTGCGTCTGCGACCCCGGTCACTCCAAACCCGTCCTTGCACACGTCCTGGTTCCTGACGGTCACCAAGTGATCCACGCGGTGCTCCTCGAACTCCTCCATCACCTTCTCTGCCCGCTGCTGGTGGAACTCCACTGTGTGCAAATGGCCAGTGGGGGCGATGGTGCGCAGGATGGCGTGGGAGAGGGATCCACTACCGGTACCTATAGAACCGTAAAGGGGATAGCGAGATGATTCTGAGTCTAAATTTATACAGAAGGTTTCAAAGGTGTCTCTTTCTACATCCCCCAGAATGCTGTGTGGTTCTGGATCTCAGTTCAGCTTTTCTGGAACAAACGTCCACAAAAAATGTTATAAGTGAAGCTGTTTTTATCTCTGTATAAACAAAACATTATCAGATTATTTTATCTGGAGATAAAATACTTTTCCCAAAAAGTCTTTATGCAAAGCCTTGGTCTTTGCATAAAGATCAAATTTTTATGCAAGACCCAGCTGAGATGTTGTCATTTCTTACAAAGAGCTGTAAGCCTGTCCCAGGTGGCTCCAAGCAGCTTATAGCTGCTCACTCTGCATACTTCCAGAGCGCTTTACCAATAAGAGGATGCTCAACTTCCAAAGGGCCTTTCATTTCCATGTAGCAGCGCATTTGGTGCCGTAAACAATGATTGCTAATGTACGTGATGGGAGGGCGAGGGAGAGCAGCTCTGTTCATGTGACTTACAGTAAGGGGAGGGCAAGCAAGAGTCCAAACCATAGGGAGAGGCCAGCAGATCCCATCCTCCCAGACTTTTCACTTTAACCCATGAAGTGATGTCACCGCCGCCTTTGTTGCGGAGGCCACAAAGACAGCAGTGTTCTGAAACACGACAAGACCCTTCACACTGCTGGACCGGATGGAGAGTCGCTGCTGACAAACAACAACTAAGGTCCACGATGGCACTTGAAAAAGGAGATAAAAACTTGGAAGATTGTTGGATAAAGCAAAAGAGACGGTTCTGTTCTATAATACCGTTCATTACTGCATAAAACAAGTGTCTTTACATGATGAAGAACTCCCTGTTCAAACATTCAGTCAGTAACGCACTGAAACCACATCTGATTACATCAGCAGTCCCATCGCCCGACAGCCCACACTGGATGGAAACTAACATTCAAACGGACTTCCTTCAAAGTTTATTAGCTGTTTGCTTTAAGTTCCATATGAATGTGGGGAAAACAAGAGGCTGGTAAACACAACAACTACCCTCCTTGGACAATTTGAAAGATTTTTTTTCTCCATAGCAACTAACTTCTCAATAAAGGGATGTCACTGGCCTTAGTCTTTGCACAATACAAGATCTACAGTCACTCTGAACACTTCGACTGCTTGGTAATGGAAAGCATATATATAAATATTCAACTGGTACACACCATAAATCTAGAGCAAACGACCAGAAAACTGCAAAACTGCTGAAACATTGAGTTCCTTTAATTCAAGGCTAAATTGCTTTTTGAACCATAATAAAAGGAACAATAATCAACATATTTGATATGCATTGATGATTTTGGTGCACATGACAAAATGTTATGTTTATTGCTTCACAATTGGTGAACTCGAATTAAATATGTTGCCACACAAAATAAACTGAAGCTAGCTTTTATGTTTTACATTGTTACTTATGCAGTAGGTCATTTTGCCCCGGTATCATTTTATCACCAACTTTTTCCCACGTACAAACTGGTGCCATCCACCACGCCTAATTAATACATTGTTTCTAAGTTAATTTTACTGTTAATAGGAAATAGCTTAGTGGCTGCAGCACATTTTTGTCATCAAAGAGTGCCTGGGCTCAATCAGCTCAATAACTCAGCAAAGTCAGGATGCTGATGGTTTCTGGTTATTTGCAAAGTTCTGGAAATAGAAAGGATGGAACACAGCCAGACCCCAGAGAAACATAAAACATTAGCAGCTTTGCTTTGAGATTAAATGGGGATTTTCTTTTTTCTTCCCTAAAAGCTTTTTCTAGTACTTGTGGTCTTTATTCAACAGTAGATGGGCAGGAAGAAAGACGGAGAGAGACGAGAAAACTGCATAGAGAACGTTTGGCACCCATTTTCTATCAAATTCTATCACAAGTTTACAACATTTTTTTAAAATAAAAACAACAACAACAAAAAACATTAAATGGAGTAAAACAAAGTTGCTCTGAGAAAGCGTTTCCTTCAACAAAGACATAAGAATATCGGCACAAAGCGTGTTTTAACGACCAATTGCTCCCATTATCCGGATGAGTCTGAAACATAAGTTCCAACTTCAGGAGGGGAAACATGTGAGCAGCAGATGTAGCTGGATGGAAATCATCAGCTGACTGGAAAGATTTTACAGGCAGAAAAAATCCACTGGAAACAGTGACTAAAAGTTCCAGTGTGACAGAGCTAAACAGAGGATGTAGTTAAAAAAAAAAAAAGGATTGATTCAAGCAGTTGAGGCTCAGCCCGACTGCTTGTTTTGGAAATACGTCCTGTGCAGGATCAGTTGGTGGATCCTGCACAGGCAGAAACTTCCACAGGGTTTGTTTGGACAAATCAAGACAAAGTAGCGCATAAAAAATGGTTTGCAAGTGGTTCTATATGATTCTGAAATATCAATACAGCCGGTTCTGTGAAAATCTCAGGTGTTTTTGATAACTTTATTGACTAGGTAATAGGATAAAGTCCAGACAACACAGAACAGAAAAGGTATTCACTTCCTTGGAGGTTTTACCTATTTATTGCTTTAACAAATTAATCATGATAAACAAAATATGGCTTTATGCCTTTTTTCTTGCATATAAAAATATATTTAAATAAAAAAAAATTTGTAATTGTATGTGCTGAAGAGGGTTCATCTACACCAGAAATAACAAAAGCCCCAAAACAGAAAACTGCACAACATCATAATAAAGAAAACTTAAAGAAGACATAGAATTTGATGCAACCACACTACATGCTGATAGGAATACCTGATACACTGATACACCAGCACAGCACCGTTAGTGATATGACCGTCTACTGGCTGCAGACCAAGAGCTCTGCTGCCAGGCTTCACCTATAGTCGATATTTTATACTGAGACATAGAAAATACAAGACATTTTATCTGCTATGTGCAAACATTTAGAGCAGTGAATGTCCCGCCACACTGGTCCAAAACCAGCAAAGCAGCAAATTCTGAGTCGCAACCCAGAGATCTACACATTTCACCGCTTTGCAGAGCAAAACATGACAGAAAACCAGGACAGAGGTCAAATGACTTAACTTCCCAGCAGTCAAGATAGAAAACGAAAGCAACACAATAATGTCTTCTCGTCCTTAACCCACTGCAGAGGCTGATCGCCTGAGCTAAGAGTCTAATCCCACATGTTGTAGAGCAGCAACTTGATGCCAAATGCACGTGGTGGCAGCTATTCCAGTTGATGCTGAGCGTACGTGGCGTCATTACACAATACTGGACCAGAACCAAAGCCGTGCTTAGCACCGCTTTGAGTCGGTGCATCAGTTGCAAACTATAATTGATTAACCATTTGTAGCAACTCACAAATAAAGACATCCAAGTTTGAATTGAGGGCTGGCTGTTGTCTGATTTTAACCTATTTTTTTCTCACTAAAAAAAAACAAAATAAAAAAAAAAAAATAAAAAAAACACAAACCCCCCGATACAAATGACAGAAACTATTTTCGAAACAGTGGCTTCTATTTCAATCATCCATTCTGTGATTTGTACGCAAACGTATCAGCACCAGAATGCGAATGAAAAAAGTGGTTATAATAATAGCAGACTCGTCATCCCTTCACCAGAAGTTGTTTTAACAAAAAAAAAAATGTAATGGATTATTTTTTTAAAATAGACAGTTGCTTACAAAGTCTTCTCAAAGTCCTGAAACTGATTATTTATTGCTAAGGTGTCAAAAGATTAAGTATTTCTATTAAGACTTATATATAAAATCATAATAAAACTTCACAAGATGCTCAACATTCCTCATTTTAATATCTTAAAGTCCAAATAAAATACTGTGTAAAACAGGATTGTAGTTCTGAGTATGCTGACCTCCATCACAACTATGGAAACAAAAGGACTGCATTGATATATATTCACTTTCCAAAATGAAATGTTCAAAATCAAAAAATTTGATTCATTGATAAAAACCAAATTATTACCCATTTTTAAGACATTTAAAAAAAAAACTTTTTTATTGAAAACTGATAATCATTGGACATGAATGCTTATGTGAACATTAACCAAGCTTATGCAGGCGTGACTAAATGCAAAGCAGTAGTAAATGATTCAGGGTATTAGGGTATTAGTCTGAGCCACTGTGGTGGGCATTGGAGTGTGAGAACGCTAAACAGCACAAACATCTCTAATCTCACCTTGTTTATACAGAACACAAGCCCACACACGTTACCTCCTCAGTAACGTGTGTGTCACTTATGCAATCACAAAATGCTTTAATAACTTCCATTTACTCTCAGCTGAGAGCTTCACTCATTTGATCTCATGTCTGCTGAATTAAACAGTCAGATAATCCCATTCCAGCAACAGCAGTTGCACCAAGTGCTGAATAAACAGAACGTATGTGGGAGTCATTTATATAATTGAGAAACTTCTCATCTCAGCTCACGTACACACTATTTATTACCCAAACACAATCAATAATGCACCGTCAGCACACACACACACACACACCCATCTTTCACTTCCCCCTTGCTGAAAGAAAGTCCAACACTCAAAACCATTTGGGTCATTCAATCTTAGTGATGGAACTAGAGCGGAAAACCGAATGAAGAAACAGTCTGCAAACTGGACAACAACATGCGCTGCAGCCACTCTGGGGGAAAAAGACAAGAGTACAAACAAAACACTTCCCAGAATGTGTGTGTGTGTGTGCGTGTGTGTGTTACCAAAACACCTGAGCTTCTCTGGGTGAAAACATCTGGCGCAGAATCAGATGTGTGAATGTAAAAATTAGCCGCCAACTAAATAAAACACTCATAACACGGCACTAAGCAGCAGCTCCAACAATTCTGAAGAAAACTGGATTATATGAGTTCCAACAATCTACTAATGTATATCTGAATTGGAATCATCTATCCCTGCTTACCCCTGCTTTAATCACTGAAAAAACAAAGAAAGAAACAAAATGACCAGTCTTTTTTCTACACTTTCCACTTAAAGCTTTAGAACATCAAATCAAAAATCATTTTAGAAACTGAAAAGGATTCTTTGTTTATTGCTGACTAAAGTAAAAAGCCCAGAATCCTACATTGCTATTTATTTTCTTGATTTAAGTGTGACGAAATTGCATCAAACCATCACTTTTGTTGTGTACCATCACACCACTAGCGTACACCCAATAATTAAACCGAGGTAAATACAGTTGTTGTTGGGAATATGCGGTACTTAAAAACAGTCTAGCGTAGGGAATGTGCGACCTGCAGCTCCGGAGCTGAAAGTAGCTCTTTGGAGACTCAAAATGTCTCTTCACAACTTTGGCTAAAAATAATATCATTTTTAAATATCAATATAAAAACTAATGAAGCCCTTGATGCTTTTTATTTTCAGAAACACAAACTACCAGTAGTAATGGGTTGTCGGGGTCTATTGATTTGTAACAATCTAAACCTTTCGACGCTTTGGAAACATCCGGGATGGGAAGCTGGGAAACAGAAGGTGTGATGAAGTCATGAATGGAAGGAGAAACAAGTGGGTGGTAGTATCTTTCAGGGTCATTTAAATGTTTAGCTGTATGAGACAAATGTTTACAGCTTTGAAAGAAGCAGTACAATGATATCTGCAGAGGTGGAAATTGTAACCAGTCAGCCTCTAAAACCAGACTTTTTTGCAGCTGCTAATAGCCAATTCTTCTCTGTAAGGGATTAGGAGTACGGCACAGTATTGGGGCCAAAATTAAGACTATTGATCACCCAATAGCGGTGGCTAATTCCTTGTTACGGACTGATAACGTCCGTGGAAGGCTACATGTATTTCCAAAACCAGCTACTGATCTCATTTACTGTATGTAAATGAGAATGTAAGCCCAGCACAGTTAACTGAGCGGCTACTGGCAAATGAGACGGAGTCTGCTCACTAGCATTTGATTTGGAGAAGCTAACAACTAGCGTGCCTAGGCTGATCAGCCACTGGACTGGCAACTTCTTATGCTAGTTGTTAGCTAACAAATACTTTTGTCTTTAAAGAAAACAGCTTAAAGAAAATGTTTGACAACATATCTAAAACCGGCATCTATTTGATTCATTGACGTGTTGTCTTGGTAGAATTGACTGTAGGCCAACGTGACATCAAACATTAGCATCCATACATAACACTCATACTAACACGGAGCTGAAGTCGGCTTCCCATTGAAGCTTCTGATTCTGAAAAAGATTTTTGTGGGAATTGTATTTCATGTTAAATAAAGGTTTTCAAAACTACAAACTGGTTTAAAATATTCTGATTTTAGTGTTGAATAATCTAATCCCAGTTTGAAAACAAAGCATTGAAGTTTAAAATACATGAAATTACAATAGCAGAGGATGAAAATAAGTTCTCTTTAGCCATTTCTTGAATCAAAAGTTTCAATTTGAAGCCAACTTCAGCTCTTCATGTTGGTATTGACTTTTAAATTTTAGTATGGTGACAACCATAACCAGGAGCTATGGCAAAAAGCAGGATTATTATAAACGTAAATACAATGTGATGATAATAAAAATACTTCTAGTTTAAGTTGTAGTCTATAAAAAAAGAATGCTGTCACAGTTAAAATGATGCAAATCCTATATATAAAAAAAAATCTTCAGCAAAATGTCTAAGATCTCCTTTAGTGGCTTGAATCTGGATTCTTAGTACTCTACAGCACCAACTACACACTGATCACTTCACACATTCCCAAGACCTTGTCCAAATCCCAAATGGATGACAACAGTCTGACTAAAACTGAGTCAGAGGAGGGGTACAACCAGTGTGGGTCGCCAGTCCAACACAGAGGCACACAGGACAAACAGCCACATATACACCCTTTCCTGAGGGCAGCTGAGTGTAATAGACACTAACCAGATACAGCTACAAATCATGAGAACTATCAAAATCTACTAACACAACCCAACATGCTTGTAACCACATACAACAACAGTTTATCAAACACATGTGACACAGAGACAGTTCTCACCTGACTCACAGACCACCGATCCTGGCTTCAGCTCCAGCATCATTGTCACCATGGCGATGTCTGTGGTGTAGAGAATCTGGGTGCGATGAGGCAGCGTGACGGTCCACAGCTCAGGTGTGGGGTGGAGCACATGTACCCACCCGCCTTTACTGCAGGTAACTTTAGAGCCATAACGCTGATTGATAAGGTCCGTGGAATGGCGAATGACTCCGAAGCGAGTCTGTGTCTGAGCGCCGTGCTGCACTTTGACGGCTGTCACTGAGTTGTGGCCCAGGTGAACAACGGCAACATCCCCATCTTGGATTAAATCGGAATATTCAATGAAACTCATGGCTGACAGTCAGTCTGGAAGACAGAGGTGAAGTATGTTATATTAAAAAGAGAGAAATCAATATGGCTGTGTTTGCGTAGGCTGGGAATGAAACTTAACATATAGCCTAAATTAAAGCAAATTGGGTACAATATAAAACTTTGATCAGCTTAAGGTCTTGACTGGGGAGCAAAATTGCAACATTTGTTAAATTTCCTGGTTCTGATTGGTGTTTTTAGTCAGAATGGTGCATTACTTTAGTCAGCAACAGTAGTTCAGAGAGGAGGAGAAGAAGACTGATCTTTTTTCACAGATTATCTAATAAACTGTCACCATATGGTAACAACTTTAACAAATATGGAGAAAACTAAAGTTATATCCTGCATTTTTAATAAAATGCAACAACACAGCATTTTTTTTTTGAGAAGTCTGGATCGCTTCATGTATATTTTACACATTGACTGTTGCTGGTGGGGAGAGACATTTCAGTAATCTTAAAACTAATTTTAAAAAATGTAAACAACCAATTGCATAAAGCATACTGACGCATTCAGTGACATGTCGGTGCTTCCACATCACTGCACTAACACGACTTTGTTCACTTGTTTTTCCGCGACATGTTGCGGACATTCGATTAACTGCAAATTTTAAAACAAAAGTATAACTTCAAATTCCCACAGTTGCCATGGTAACCATTCGTTTTTCATGCCAGGCGCTGTGACGGTTAGGATACTACTCGAGGCAGATCTCGAAAGAGAGAAAAGAAAACATTTGTTTTTTTCCTGTCTGAAAGGATAAAAGAAAAGACGTCAAGATGACAGACAACATAGAGAGAATGTGAGTAAGGTTTTCTACCAGAGTGTCAAGTTAAAATGTCAAAATCGAGTCAACTTGTAGTATTTCAGGACTGTTATTAAATCTAACGGTTTACTCAATGGGTTAGCTTCTTTAATAGTTGACCCACTAGCTACAGCAAATTAGTAATTAAAGTGAAATGACTGGAAACCTTAAAATATCTGGGGATACAGTTGAGCAGTGAAAGATGGCAGTTGGTAAAAGACACATAAAGTTGTCGGTTAGCAAGCAGAAAAAGCTAAGCAGAAAAAGTTAGCGTCTGATAGCCGTTTGCGAGCTGAAGCTAACGTTAGCCTCTCATTCACATATTCTTACAATTTAATGTTATTTAATTGCATTTCAGAAATTACTTCGGGAGCATAAAGAGGTGCAAAGCGTTTGCTAGCATGAGCTACTTTCACAAAACCGTTAGAAGGTGAACGTTGAAGATGTTTGGAGATTTTAGAATATGAGCTAATTCGAGCGACACCGGTTTCCTTGACCGGTGGTACCGTTTGGCAAGCGAACTAGCCGTTACAAACTCAGCCCCTACCTTCTCCGAAGCGTGTCTTTTTTTGTGTGTTAAACTAGCTTCAACTCGTCTTCATGTATATGTCAAATAAATGCTGCATTTAATGCCGCTGTGAGCGCGTAGTAAGTGACAGTTACTGCATTCATGGGCAACACACGTGGGTGTTGTTTTCAACGGAAGTAAAGTGAAATGACCCGGATGATGACGAAGAAAGACCCCGGTTGCTTCTCTATAATTTTTATTTGTTTTGATTTTTTTTTATTATTTATTTTTTTTATTGCATCAAAATGTCAAAACAATGTAAAGAATGGGGGGAAATGAAAAAAAAAATCCCAGGGGTTACAAGGAATAAAAACAATACCGAATGTCTGAGCCCTTTCAAATAAAGGCTCAGACAGGAACGTGGGAAGACAAACGACAAATGTCACCAGACCAGGATTGGAGCCTGCGAGGAATGAGACTCCTTACATGGGTTGTGCTTTTCCCCTGTGCCTCCACAGCACCGCTTGCAGAAATACTCTGATCTCCAGTGGCAACCATTAAGCTGGAGGGACACAGCTCCGCCTACCAGGCAAAGCGCTTCCTCTGACCAAGCACCACCTTTTCCACAGAGCTCCTCCTGGGAGCGATGGCCTCCAAGCTGAGCCTCTGCCTCATTTAGTTTTTAGTTTTTAGTTTTTATTTTTTCAGCACTTCTTCTAGTTTCTGTTTCTCATTCAATGCACTATTTGTATAATTGTGTGTATTTCTTTACAAAAGTAACCTGACAATGTAATTTTTTAAATGACCAATTAAAACAATCAGGTTGTTTTGCTTGGCATTGAATGGAGGCAAGAACTGATCCGGTCAGCTGGGATCCGTAAACAAAGATTTGAATATGGTTTTTGTTGACCGTGGTAATAATGATGCGTCGCTGCAGGTGTAGGCTGCGCTGCAGGTGGAGCTAAATGGTAAAATGTGGTTCATGATGTGAAGTGGCAGCTGATGCAGCAGAGGAGAGGCATCTGGATGTGGAACCATGTTTTTCTTTTTTTTTTGTTTGTTTGTTTTATTTTTTGTGTGTGTGTGTATGAAAAGAAGGACTTGATTTTGAATTCGTAAGGACAACATGTAAATGGGTCAATAAACCGTTTTTATCTTTTTTTTTTTTTTTTTTTTTAATTAAATGTAGAATCAGTTGCAGGAAGCTTTGCTCCTGTTAGTTAGGAAGCGCCGGTGACATCGCACCGCCTGGTTGTGGGTTCTCCTGCTGGAGAAGAGCGAGGAGCGGAAGTGATCGCTGCAGCCGCGTCCACGCCTCCAATTGACTGAATGGACTCCAAATAGTGGCCAATGGGAGCGCAGACGGTCATCTATAAATCCCCGTCCCCGAGTGGAGGCTGGTCTGAGAGCAGCCAGGACGCCGCCGGTGGTGTGTGCGCGTGCGTGCGTGTGCGGGTGTGTGTGTGTGCGTGCGCGCTCTTCGGTCGGAAACATAGGGATCTTTGTATCAACTAGTAATAGTAGTAGTAGTTCCCCTCAAGCCCGAACACAACAGGTAGGGGGATTCTTTCTAATTGCAGTGTATGTGCAAGAGGCAGCTGGTCTGTTTCACTGTTTGGATGTTTATTCCGCGGAGGCTTCTTTTTTTTTTCCCCTTCCACATTTATGCTTTTTTCAATCGGATAATATGAGGAATTTTAATAGTTCTAAAACAAAAAAAAAGTATAATTATAAAAATAATAATAATAATAATGAAATGTTAGCCATGATTTAAAAGCTGCCGTTGAGCTGCGGGTTATTGCGGCTGCTCCTCACCGCCTCTCCCCTCCAGGGATCAGCCATGCCTTTCGGAAACACGCACAACCAGGCCAAGCTGAAATACTCGTCCGAGCAGGAGTACCCGGACCTGAGCAAGCACAACAATTACATGGCCAAGATCCTGACCCCGGCCATGTACGAGCGACTGCGGACCAAAGAGACGCCCAGTGGATTCACTCTGGATGATGTCATTCAGACTGGGGTTGACAACCCAGGTAAACCAATTTAAAAAAAAAAAAACTAAACTAAACTAAAACAACAACAAAACTGTTGCTTGACAAAATCAAGCCTGAATGGCTAAAAAAAAAAAAAAAGAAAGACGCCAGCCTTTCTGACTTCCACCTCAATGAGATAAACTAGAATCAAGGTTTTCATGTGTCTCAAACTGCCATCTTGCCTTAAAAGCTCTCATCTCAGAAAATGCGCAAAATGTTTTTGCAGCAAATGCCAAAACGTATGAATAACTGCCGCTGGTGATCCCCAGCTGCTCTGAGGTTTGTGATGTCTGTCCATTTCTTGTGTAATAACCTACAGCGTGAGAAAGCGAATCATATCCCTACACTGAAAAAAGAAAAGGGGTGATCCAAAAAACAAAACAAAAGAAAAAAAACAGATTTGTTACAAGTAGTTAAATGAAGTTCCTCTAAGTTTAATGTTTTTGGATTTCAAATAAATTGTCATTTTACACAAACTGTGGTAAGCTTTGGCGAACTTCACTCGATTACATGTAACAGATTAAAGCTGCAGTATGTGACTCGTTATGAATGAAAGCTTTTTGCATGTCTGTTAACTTGATCTTGTTTTGGTTGTCTCTGGGGAAAAAAGAGTGGATCTCCTCTGCCTCGTCCCAGGACTAACTACACTACAAATACTCTGGTGCTCAGCCCTTCCTGTTTATTAACAGTTTCTGTGTAACTACAAGTTGTTTTTCCACCATTGTCACATGTAGCTTGATCGACAGCCCTAAAACCCTCCTCCTGGCTCTGATTGGTTGTTGCAGACCAGATTGATCTTTTCCAGTATTATTCTCTCTCACGCTGTCACAACATGGCGACGGTTTTATTAAATGAGAAAAAAAAAAGATCATCTTTTCATAAGCGTTACATACTCCAGCGTTATCTAAATTGGATCAAGCCGGCGCTCCATTCTCTTATCAGTGTAGCGTTTTGTCCATGATGTGCTAAGTGAAGTGCAGCCTCACCCTGTAGACGTGTTTCTGTTCAGCTCTGAGAGCATGGCCAAGCTGTCAATGAAGTGGCTCTCAGCTGAGGATGAGTTTCCAGATCTCTCTAAGCACAACAACCACATGGCTAAGGTCTTAACTCTGCCCATGTACAAGAAGTTGAGAGAGCGGGTGACACCCAACGGCTTCACCATAGAGGGTGTCATTCAGACAGGGGTTGATAATCCGGGTACAGTAACGGTTCCACCTTTTGAGCCTGATCAAAATTGACTCGTTGAGTTGACGAGACTGAAGAACGACATAGGGTGTAATTCATTTTTCACTTTTGTCTTGCGACGCGACGTCTCCCTGCAGGCCACCCGTTCATTATGACCGTTGGCTGTGTGGCCGGCGACGAGGAGACGTATGAGGTTTTCAAAGAGCTGCTGGATCCTGTGATCGAGGACAGACACGGAGGTTACAAACCCACAGACAAGCACAAGACTGACCTGAACCCGGACAACCTGAAGGTACTGCGGCTGGGGTTCACCGAGGGGTGCGGGGCGGGGAGGGGGAGGAGGAGGAAAGATTTCTAAACAGTTTGTGCATCCTCTCAGGGCGGCGACGACCTTGACCCCAAGTACGTCCTGAGCTCCCGGGTCAGAACAGGACGCAGCGTACGCGGCTTCTGCCTGCCGCCACACTGCAGCCGCGGAGAGCGGCGGGCCGTGGAGAAGCTCTCTGTTGAAGGTAGAGAGACGTCAAGCATGGCTACTGCTGGGACTTGCAGTATCCATGTGTGATTATCATGCAAAAAAACAACAACAATGGATCCGTTTTCTGACAGTAAACCTGACTGGAACTCATTGTTGAAGGGAGGATGCCCTCTAGTGGCAGCAGTCTGAAAAATACACGCCTGTTGAATGAATGAATGAGAATATCCTTTATTTCAGGAACTTTATCATCTAGTGAAACATATTTAATGGTGATTAACACACAGAATCACTATTTGAAAGCCTTTATTTGTTCTACGATTTTACGTCAGCAGTTAATACAAAAGTTAGACTTAAAGTAAAAATATTACATCAGTCACCAAAAAAAAAAAACATTTTTTATAAAAAAATTGAATTTTTTTTAATATTTTAAATTTCATTTTTTTTTTTTTTTTTTTAAAAGTATTCTTAATTTGATAAATGAGTCTCATCATATTGTCACCTTCCTAAAATAAAGGCAATAGTGATTTTTGCAACAACAACAAAAAAAAAAAAAATCACTTTGGGCAAAAGAAAATGACGCAAACCATTATTTCAGGAAGATGACGACATTCTATAAGTTCTGAGCTTAACTTGGCATTTCTGCCAGTCCTGCCTTCACATTGAATTTATTTTTTTATGAATTCATAACCTGTGTCATGTTGACAGATGGATCCGTGATTTGCATGCAAACGGGCTTGAATAAATCCAGCCCCGTGCTTCGGCTGCTGTCTGACGCGCGTCCTCTGTACCTGCAGCTCTGGGCGCTCTCAGTGGAGACCTGAAGGGGAAATACTACGCTCTGAAGAACATGACCGACGCGGAGCAGCAGCAGCTCATTGACGACCACTTCCTCTTTGATAAGCCCGTGTCTCCTCTACTGCTGGCCTCAGGAATGGCCCGCGATTGGCCGGACGCCAGAGGAATCTGGTGAGGATCGCTGTCATTCCAGATACCAGAATCAGCCGACGTTCCAGGCAGAGATGCAGATCTGCCGGCGTGCAGCGATTCCGTTCAGAAACCAATTTTTCTATTCAAACCGTCCAGAGATTCTGTTTAAGTGACGCGAGCGAGAGCAAAAGACAGTTAAAGGCAAGGGAACTTTTATTTTAAAACGTTCGATAAGGTTCAGAACAGGTAGGTCAAGCTTTTTAAAGATTGGTGATCAGACAGGAAGCTGCAACCAGCGAACCTGTAGCTCCACACTGCATCAAGCTCCACCAGTATGTAGCTTCTGATGGACATTTAACTTAAATCTAGACAACTTTTCACATGTGAACTCATCCTAAAATACAACAAAATTAGGCACAAAACTTTTTCTTTTTTTCAAGTTTCTGCATTCGTCAATTAGCACCAAAAACATCCAGCAAGAAACAAACAAGGCAATATTTTAGAAAATGCAGGCCTGTGATGTAATAATGCATTTTTGGATCTGTTTGATCCATTTTTAATAAAAATCAGTTTTTTCTGTTCAGTTCAGTGAGGTGCAACGTAAACATTATTATTTAACCACAATGCATTTTCATGCACCCCATCCAAGCGCTTTCAACTTGACAATTTTGAGCATCACAGTAAAAAGTTTATAACAAAAATAAAATAAAAAATAAAAAAGGTCAGCCATTTAACAAGAACCGTTGAAAATCCTTTAACTGCATTGGCCGTGTTCAGTGTGAAAACACTAGTTCACTTATTCTAATGGAAACAATGATGACAGAAAACTCACCAGAGGAGGTTTAGTGACTTCAACAGATTGATGAACACATTAAATGATTGATCAGGATGGAAAACGTAACTTCTGTTTCATTAAAGTGACTGGGAATGTAAACACACTCCAGTACTAACAAAGCCTGTCTGACTCTCCACAAGTCACTATGGTAACCAACTGATTTAGTGAAGCTAACTAAAGGGCAGGTCAAGACAAGCAGGATATTTTTTGGTTTGATAATTAATCTTCTACGTTTGTTTAACGGCACAGAGGCGAAAGCAAACAGAGCTCACTGTTTATAGAACATACAAAAAAAACCAACCCCAACAAAATGGAACCAAATTCTAAAACAAGTGGAACCAGCTTGTGTTTTTTTTATTTTTTTATTATTCATTTAACAATTTGCAGCTCAATATAACGTTGGGATGAAGGTATTCTGTACAATTATTGGTCAAAGTTCATGTCTGCTTGAGCTTTAATGGTCTCACAACGTCTCCAGTGACAAAAGCAACTTTTCCTGACTGAACTCTGACCGATTGTTAAGACCTACGAGCAAAATCCTCCGCCAGTCCCACGTGTTTTTATACTTTGAGGAAATTCAATGAACTTCACGTGTAAATATTAATGTCTTTGATATTTATTTTTTTTCTTCCTTTTTTCAAACTTTCATTTCTGCCTTTTTGGGAGAAAAATTCAATGTTTCAAATGTGTCGCTAAAACAATGACCTGAGTCATTTTTATTCCAAAACATGATTTCTGGGTCATTATTTCAGCAACATCATTAGTGTTTCTATTTATTCCAGTTGCCAAATATCCTCCAGAGTTTGTTTTTCTCTTGAATCTTTTAAAAAGTTTTCTTCTGACAGTCTGTCTCACCTTCAACAGGCACAACGACAACAAGACCTTCCTGGTGTGGGTGAATGAGGAAGACCACCTGCGTGTGATTTCCATGCAGAAGGGAGGAAAGATGAAGGAAGTGTTCACTCGCTTCTGCACCGGTCTCACCACGGTCAGTCGGGATCTTTTCGTTTCAGAACCGTTGTCTCGTTGAAAGCCTGGCGTCTGACCTGCATCGTGTCGGCAGATCGAGACCCTGTTCAGGGACAGGGGCCACGCCTTCATGTGGAACGAACACCTGGGTTACGTTCTGACCTGCCCCTCCAACCTGGGCACCGGCCTGCGTGCAGGAGTGCATGTGAAGCTGCCAAACATGAGCAAGAACGCCAAGTTTGAGGAGATCCTCACCAAACTGAGGCTCCAGAAACGGGGCACCGGTGAGGATGCTCGCACCCGGCGCCGGTTCTTCTCATCCTGTGCAGGGTCGTGTTAAGACTTGCTCTTGTCCTCTCGCAGGCGGCGTGGACACTGCTGCCGTCGGCGGAGTGTTTGACATCTCCAACGCTGACCGACTGGGCTTCTCCGAGGTGGAGCTGGTCCAGATGGTGGTCGACGGGGTCAAGCTGCTGGTGGAGATGGAGAAGAGGCTGGAGAAAGGCCAGTCCATTGACAACCTGATGCCTGCCCAGAAGTAAAGCCCTAAAGAGAAAAAAACCCCCACAATGAATGCTCCTGTTTCTCCCTTTCTGTTCCTTTCTAACCATCACTTTCTTCCCTCAAAGCCCTGCACTCTGATTGGCTGCACTCCCAGTTTCAGTTGTTGACTTGTGTATTTAAGATCTGAAATGCAATAAAAATGGTTTGGTTCAAGTTGAGATTTGTAATGTTCCTGAACCCAAACAAAATGTTCGAATATGAAAGTTTTCAAATGATTTCACTGAGGGAAATACAAGTCAAAGGTCAAACCCGAGCCTAAGTGAAACAAGCAATTGCCATGTTTTCTCCATTTGTAGCTCACTCTGTGTGAATTATTCTAATATAGAGCATGATATGTTTCTGCAATCTTTTAGCCCACTTCCTGTTGAATCTACAGCTGTGGCTAAAACCTTTTCATTCATACTTGACATCACGACCACATCTACACACCCACCACCCAGGTGTCAAAGCCGTGTGCTGCTGTCATATCAATAATCACTTATTTCATTCATATGGCTCTCAGTGAAAATGTGTTTATTTTTATTAACTCTTTGGTGCAAAAAACAGATTGAAAATCCATTTATTTACTGCATGTTTATGTCTGTTAAGGTTGAGACGGAGCTTCACATGAAATCGGCCCTTTAAATCATTCAGACAAGCAGCACAAAGAGACACAATCAAAACTGTCAGATGACTAATTACCCCACGACAATAACTCAGAAATAATCCCAATTAGGATTTATCTTGATTTATTTCCTATTTACAGAACGTTTCTGTTTATTTCAGGTTTTTGATGCCTTTCTATCCTATCCTAAGAAACGATAGAAAAAAAAACAGGTACTTTTTAGAGGAAATGTGAAAAATATTTCACCAAAGAACAGAATATTGTTCTAATTCAATGTCCCAGCATTGCAGTGTTACTTCAGGCAAACTAACATTTCTCCTTCCTAAAAACAGTCAGGATCAATGGCAGAAGATTCCCATTCACTGCACCACTGCACTTCACACAAACCTACAACAACCAACAATGGAGCAATTAAGTACCTGAGTTTTTATTTCCATGGAAGTCTGTTTCTGCCACTCTGGAAAATAGAAATATATACCATCTCATTATAATGAAATACTATAATGTAGTATTTCATTATGTCTCATAAATATATAATGAGATATAGCATTATATCTCATTATGACAATGAGATATAATACAATCTCAATATAATGAGACACTTTCTCATTATATTGAGATAGTATCTATCTCATAAAGATGATTATAATGCTATAATTATCATTATTATATTGAGATAGTATCTCATTGTTATAATGAGATATAATACAATATCTGATTATGTAGATATGAGATACGACAATATAATATTTCATTCACGGTATCATTTCAATCACAGTATCTCATATTGAGATAATTATCTCATAATGAAATATATTGTATTATATCATTATGTCTCATTACTATGTTTGTTCCTGCTATATCTATGTAATGAGATATAGCAGGAAACAACTGCTCAGTAAATATCTCAATATATCTCAACACAATGAGATATATTGAGATATTTTTGGAATGCTTTGACCTCTCTTGGTATTGGAATTGGGAGGCCAGATGGACAAATCTGTATTATATTGAGATATAAAACTATTTTGATATCATGACATATCAACCACAGTGGTGCCACAATTATATCTCATTGTTGTAATGAGATATAATAGTGTAGAGTATATCATAGGTTTAAAACTTTAATGTTTGTGATGCTGTCATTCATTCTGAAATGTATCTTGTTTTGTTAGCTTTTGTCCGCTTTGTGTTTTCTCCATTGATTTTGCAGTTAGAAATTTTAGATGTGTCAAGGCACTAACCTATTGACCTCTTGAAACGTCAGTTAGTACCACCTGGGTGTGGGTCAGCGTAAAGGCTGAGCCGGGCATAATTTGGCCTTCATGCCAACGGCAACATGATGGACCTCCATGCAACCAGGGGAGGTTGGTGGCATGGAGGTCTGTCTAGCGCAGGGGTGTCAAACTCCAGTCCTCAAGGGCCGGTGTCCTGCAGTTTTTCGATGTGCCACAGGTACAAAACACAGGAATGAAATGGCTTAATTACCTCCTCCTTGTGTAGATCAGTTCTCCAGAGCCTTGCTAATCACCTAATTATTCTATTCAGGTGTGGTGCAGCAGAGGCACATCTAAAAGTTGCAGGACACCGGCCCTCGAGGACTGGATGTTGACACCCCTGGTCTAGCGGCACCACTGTGGCTGGTTGTATGTTCGTTTGTCCACTGGCCTCTCTAGTTCTTAGGAAGTCCGACTTACGTGGCACCACTGCGGCTGATTGTATGTTCGTCTGTCCTCGGGCCTCTCTGGTTGTTTCGAGGTCCGACTTACGTGGCACCACTGCGGCTGATTGTATGTCCGTTTTCCTTTAGTCTCCTCTATTTGTACAAAGTCTTCTGTTTGCAACCTGGGACTTGGTTCTTGCAAATGTCGAGCCAGGCTATTTCTGGAGACGACTGGTTGAAGGGGGACATCTGGTTCCTGGGGGGCCTCTGGTTCCTGGGGGACATCTGGTTCCTGGGGGACATCTGGTTGCTGGGGGGCCTCTGTTTGAGTGGTCATTTTCAAATTGTTGTTTTCCAAATTAGGTGTTAACTTCCCCTCCAGGTCCCCCACCAGAGTCTGCAATGATGTTACTGTTTGCTCCAGTTTTAAAATGTGTTCTAAATTAGTTTTTATCTGCTCCTCATATTTGAGTCTAATCCTGTATTCGTCAATCATCACCTCGATCAGTCCTTTGTTTTGGGAGGCGTATTTTTCTGCCTCCCTCTTATAATATTCCAACTCTTGTAAAATTTTCTTATCCGTTACTTTGGCAGAGTTACAAATCTTTGAGGTACCTGCAGTGTCTGAACTATTTCTTTCAGGGTCATGTTTTTTCATGCCACTTTCTCTATCTAAGATGTTTTTGAGTTTCTCAATTTCTTCCTGCTTCTCTTTCACTTCCATCTCCCTTGCAATTCTTTCCTCTCTTTCTTCTTTCAGTTCTTTTCTCAAATCATTTATCTGCTTTGTCAGATCGCTGATGTCAGTTTTTTCTTGCTCAACTTCAAATGATCTTGGACTCTCAGTTGGTTCATCATCATCTTCGAAACTCAGTACTGCATCATAATCGACCTGGGTGTTTTGCTCTATCATGTCGTACCATGAGAGCTCTGACTCTGAAGTAATCAGTTGATTCAGTTGATTCTTCATCTTTAAGAATGACGTCTTGTTTCACTGAAACTAGTGATCAGGAATGATAGTTTTGAAATTTTGAGCGTGCTCTAAAAAGTGATCTGTCACAATAGAAGTGTGGAACAGGTCTGAGAAAACACTGTCTGAGAGCTACAATCAAGAGAGAGATTCCTTTGTTGTATCACAGTGATGTCATAACCGCTGATGTCATAGAGACCACTGGAACTGAACATGTTCATTCAACCTGCTGTTTGAAAAATGCCACACAGTAGCACTAATGACATAGATGGAGGAGAATGATCCGGACTGTGCAGCTAAAAACAATGAATGAGACCTGGAGGAGGTGACCAATCCTCGGCATTAAGTTGGCAACATGTTGAAGATTGAAGGCTCACAGGTGAGCCAGAAGCCAGAACTGCTGACAGCACAGTAAACAGATATCATTCAAATGGTAAAGGAGCAGATATTGGAATGGAAATCAACTTGCACACACACCTGAAAATGCTAACTAACTAAGAGAATTTAAAAAATGTACAATTACAGATCTTTATGTAACATAGTCGAAATGGTTCAGGTTAAATTCTGCTAAAATGGGTTTCATAGTTGTCCTGTAATGAGTGGTTTTTGGCGCCCCCTGCTGGTTGCTCATAAAAGGAGGAGAAACTGTAGATTCCACACAGTCTGTTCAGCACTCTACTGTGGTAGGTCATCAAGTCCAGTTCTTTTCTGAACAGCAGTAGTGGTTGTGCTCTAGGACCAACTAGTGGACCAGTAGGGAGGCTCACTGTGCTGTTTATTGTTGGCCGTTCATTACAGGTAATTATGTTACGTTAAATGTCAGAAATTTTTGTTGTCAGTTTTTTTCAGTTAAGTTTGTCAGTTTGTCGGTTTGCTGTATTCGCAAGTCTGTCAGTTTGTTTGTTCCCTGTTTCTATCACGACATGACGTGGCCAGTTCGAGGTTACTGTTAAATAGTTTATTAGTTAAATTTGACTGCTGTCTCGGTTTATTTTTCTGCTTTTTTTTTTTTATTTACAAATAATTGCTCAATTACTAAATTTGCTTAATCTTGTGTGAGAAATACTTTAACTTCTTTATTTTTTCTTACGTTGAAAAAATGCATGTGTGATGTGATGTTGACAGAAGCAGCAGGTGTTTCCAGAAAAGCCTCCATCTTCTCCATCAAACGTCATTGAGATCCAACCAGCAGAGCCTCTAAAAGATGAGGAGGATGAAGAAAAAGGCTTCCCTGGAAACAACTTTCTCTCTGTCACTGATGTCTGTTTGTTTCCGTGTTGCCCTGCGACAGACTGGTGACCTGTCCAGGGTGACCCCGCCTCTCGCCCGGAACGCAGCTGGAGAGGCACCAGCAACTCCCGACCCCACGAGGGACAAGGGTGAACAGAAAATGGACCGATGGATCATTATTCCATCACAAACATACTTGGAGTGTTGGCTTGATATTTTTATGCATGTTTGAAAAAAATCCTTCAATCTCCCATGGCAACCATTTACCACTGAGGTGATCCTCCTCTACGTTCTCCAGCTGTTCTTCCACCTCAGAGCTGCCGCTCCCACTGTCACCTTCAGACTAGCAGCAGCAATTAGCAAACACCTGGTGGAGCTGCACATCCGCTGAACTCATGAGCTACTTCTCTATTTAACATGGTAGAAACAGTAAAGGAGCCACGCTGAGTTACAGAAAGAGCATCTTCATACCCTGGTGCTTCTCTAACGCCGTCAGTCGAGAACAGAAGCGTACAATCTTCTATTATGATGATCGTAATCATGTTTTTGTTTTTTATGATTCTACATTTATGTTCATTGAGACATCATGAAATTCAGACGCTTTGACTCGCGCTTTGCTCTCCAAGAGGTCAACTCCTCCCACAGAGCCTCCTTCTCAGTTTATTGCTGGGTGATTGTTAAGGAATTTAGTGAAAACTAGATTCAAGCAGTCTGCATTTATACGTCAAATAAATGCTGCTTTTAATCCCGCTGTGAGCGCGTAGTGAGTGACAGCTACTGCATTCATGGGCAACACACGTGCTGTTGTTTTCAACGGAAGTAATGAAAAGACCCGGATGATGACGAAGAAAGACCCCGGATGCATCTTCAACATCGTCAGCAGAGAACGGCGGTGACGTCAAAAGCTACATAGTTATATTAATAGAAGCATAGTCTTAAACTGGGCAGCACAGTGGCGCAGTTAGTAGAACTGTTGCCTTGCAGTCGGAAGGTTACGGGTTCAAATCCAGCTCGGGGTCTCTCCTCTGTATGGAGTTAGCATGTTTCTCCCTGTGCTTGCGTGGGTTTCCTCCGGGTACTCCGGTTTCCCCCACACTCTAAAACATGCAATCACGTAAGTATGTCTCTCCCTCCTTAGGTGTGAATGAGTGAGTGACTGAGTGAGTGAAAGGTGGAATGAATGGATAGGTTTTTTGATGATTGTACTAGTTAAGGATCTAAACCTGTAGCATTCATTTATAGACAATGACAATGTTATTACATTTTATTTAACGGATTCAGCTGTGAAAAAAATTGTACATTTAGGATTTAATTAGGAAGTTTACTTTGGAAAGTTTAAACTTTTAGTTAAACTTATCTTGTTTGTTGTGTTACCATGGCACCGACATCTTTGTGTTTGAATTACCTGAGTGAAGTTGGCCCCCCCACCTTCTTCAAATCAGACAAAATTGATGTCAAACGTTTGTGCTACGTTTGTGCTGGTTTGTGCAGCAAAAATTTTCGTTTGTGCCGCTATCGTTTTCAAGATATAAAGGAATGTTTTTAGAGGTCATCAAAGGTCAACCAGCCCCCCCACTTTCTTCGAATCAGACGAAATAGGTGTCAATCAACTCGGCTTCGTTTGTGCTGGTTTGTGCAGCAAAAATTTTTGTTTGTGCTGCTTTGACTTTGAAGATATTAATGAAAGATTAAAGGTCAAAAGGTCAACCAGCCCCCCCACCTTCTTCAAATCAGACAAAATTGGTGTCAAACGTTTGTGCTACGTTTGTGCTGGTTTGTGCAGCAAAAATTTTCGTTTGTGCCGCTATCGTTTTCAAGATATAAAGGAATGTTTTTAGAGGTCATCAAAGGTCAACCAGCCCCCCCACTTTCTTCGAATCAGACGAAATAAGTGTCAATCAACTCGGCTTCGTTTGTGCTGGTTTGTGCAGCAAAAATTTTTGTTTGTGCTGGTATCATTCTGAAGATATTAAGAAAAATGTTCTCCAGGGGTCATCAGAGGTCAACCACTCCCCTGGCCCTGCTCACATTTGCAAAAATAAATACATTTGGTGTCAATCAACTGTCCTACGTTTGTGCTGGTTTGTGCAGAAAATTTTTTTCATTTATACTGCTATTGCAAATCATAGCACTGCAAACTATTATTAGTTATATAAATAACAAGGTCATCAAAGGTCAACCAGCTCCCCCACCTTCTTCAAATAAGGTAAAATGGTTGTCAATTGACTTGACTACATTTGTTCAGCAAAACTGTTTGTTTTTGCAGCTATCATTTTGAAGATATTAAAAGAAAAGTGTCCAGAGGTTATCAAGGGTCAATGAACATCTGTTCATGCTGAAACTGTCAATTTCATTTCAATTGCCATGTAAGTTGCTAACATCTGAACATAAATAATTACATTTTAACATGGAAGAAATTCAATTCAAATTAGGTCTAATCTAAAATGAACAGGTTGATACATCACCTCCCAAAACAATCTCGGTGACCTGTATCTTAGCTTCTGATCACTAGAGGGCGCTATTAGACAAACTGTACTTTTGAAATACAAAAAATAAGAATAAAACATGTGCTTGGCATCTACTCAGCCTTTTTGAGGTCAATGTTATTATCGATAGCAATCATCAACACTTCTTTTCAATCCTTCATCGCAGTGCATCAAGGTAAGTTTGTCCACTTGCTCTTGCAGTATGCAAGATTCATAAAAGCAATGTATTTTTACACATTTTCCAAAACATTAACTATTTTAGTACAGTATGATGTAAGACAGCTCAACTGTGCCAAAAAATAATAATACTCAGGCTTCTCCTGCTATTATAATCTGCAGAAGTGAACTTAACAACCACTCAGTCAGCAGATTATCTCAACGCTGTGATAATGGCAGAAGAACAATGTACTGTTCTAGGAAAAGTTTATTTGCAGTCATCAGTGGCTATGCTAAGTAGCCAGAGCTGTCATGACATCCAATGCTATTGGGAGTAAGCCCTAATATAGGAAAACAGTAAACGTAGGACAGTTGATTAACATCAAATGTATTTATTTTTGCAAATGTGAGCAGGGCCAGGGGAGTGGTTGACCTCTGATGACCCCTGGAGAACATTTTTCTTAATATCTTCAGAATGATACCAGCACAAACAAAAATTTTTGCTGCACAAACCAGCACAAACGCAGCCGAGTTGATTGACACTTATTTCGTCTGATTCGAAGAAAGTGGGGGGGCTGGTTGACCTTTGATGACCTCTAAAAACATTCCTTTATATCTTGAAAACGATAGCGGCACAAACGAAAATTTTTGCTGCACAAACCAGCACAAACGTAGCACAAACGTTTGACACCAATTTTGTCTGATTTGAAGAAGGTGGGGGGGCTGGTTGACCTTTTGACCTTTAATCTTTCATTAATATCTTCAAAGTCAAAGCAGCACAAACAAAAATTTTTGCTGCACAAACCAGCACAAACGAAGCCGAGTTGATTGACACCTATTTCGTCTGATTCGAAGAAAGTGGGGGGGCTGGTTGACCTTTGATGACCTCTAAAAACATTCCTTTATATCTTGAAAACGATAGCGGCACAAACGAAAATTTTTGCTGCACAAACCAGCACAAACGCAGCACAAACGTTTGACATCAATTTTGTCTGATTTGAAGAAGGTGGGGGGGCCAACTTCACTCAGGTGTTTGACCTGGGTTTGGCCGCAAATGCGTCACAGCAAACAGTGATTGTTTTTAAACTCGGCCAATAAACCTGGTCTCCCTCTCATGGATTCACCTTATCGATATTTCAGACATTTTTTAATCCCAAAATCTCTGAACTTTAAAAGCAACTGGTCCTGCTGGTTCTGGTCCAGTGACGAGTCGGGATGTTCAGGTTGACAGACGCTTTAATGGAGACATGAGTGAACCTTAACCGTGTGGTGTTAACATGGACTTCCCATTATCTCTAACTTTTAACAAAATACAAAAGAAAAAAAAAAAAAATTAAAAAGTGTAGCAGTGGAGCCATCTTGAAAGCAAGATACATTATTTACACAAGAATAAACAAACAGCTACATCTTTCTTCTTTTTAACCGAGAGAAAAAAAAATAAAAGGTGAAATAAATAAGACCAGAAATGCTTTTTTTCTTCTTTTTTTCTCCACATTCACAGCATGACAAATCATTTTGAACTTGTTAATGGCGACCCCTGGTGGTCAGAACAGACATTAGTAGATAATTCAGTAATTATTGCCAAAAGCCAGTATCTATACATTATAATGTTCAATACATACTGTGTTTTGTTTAAAAAAAGAAAAGAAAAAAAAGGAGACATTTGGAAACTGCTACTTGGATGATTGTACAGCTTAAATACCTCTGAATATAGATGTTTTAATTTGTTTTACGTATACTTTGAAGTCCTTTTGTTCATAGTTTTAAGTCGTTGGCAATTTTGGAAGCAATGTTCTTGAAAGCGATGGATGACCCGGATATCCTTTTGAAGCGGACGCCGTTCAGGGAGAGACGGGGGAGCTTGCAGACCTCCATCTCCCACTGGACCAGGTTCTCGGCCCGCCCGTCGCCATGGACACAGAGGAGCAGGAAACTCTCTTGCTGTTCGTAGTCGCAGTTGTTGGCGTCGAGCACCTTGCGGATCTCCCTCATGATGTCGCAGGGCTCCATGGAGCTGGTGGTTCTCATATTCCAAGTGAATCTGAGGGAGCGGGGCTTACTGTCTTTAATTTCCCCTTTCTGATCCCCAGGTACATGGCGACTGTGGGGAGAAAGACACGGAGGAGAGCTTTGCTCAGATCAGCTCAAAATAAATACAAATCCTGCTGGGATTGTTTGCAACAAATCCTTCACAGAAGTGACTTTTTTTTTTTTCGGGGCAAGGGAGAATGAAACTATAAAGTCTAATAAAGCCAAAGTTTTTCTTATTGTGACCCGAGTCGCTCTGAGCTCAGTTTATCTTTATGTCACATTTAGGTTGCAGCACAAAGCTGTGGAGCCTTTAACTAGACAAAATGTAGTCAATAGGATTTTTGCGTGTGAAACCAACTTTTTATTCCAGTTTAAAGGTAAAGTTAAATCTCATTGTAAGAATAATAAAAATGTTTTAAATAATCTGAGCATATTTCCTCTCTTGTTACTTTTACTACATTTTGTCTGTGACTTCCAAACTGAAAAAGGGGAAGTAAAAGAAAGTAAAACAAACTGAAGCCATCTCTGAAAAACCCAGAATATTACTGCAACATTAAGATTCGATTCATTTTAAATTATAAAAATAATAATAAAAGTTAATTAACTTAAGATGTTTCAAACAAACATCTTCATACCTGACAGATGAAGATTAAAAACATTTTTCTGATAGGAAATGAGAACAGTATTTCTCAAAAGAAATGTAATGTAAGAATTTAAACTGCTTATAGCAGTCCTCAATAATCAATAAATCAATATTGACTGGCTTTAAAGCAGCCAAACGTCTTTAAAATCTATTTTTATTTCTGATTAG
Organism: Poeciliopsis turrubarensis; assembly: GCA_010277015.1. Classification (NCBI taxonomy): domain Eukaryota; kingdom Metazoa; phylum Chordata; class Actinopteri; order Cyprinodontiformes; family Poeciliidae; genus Poeciliopsis; species Poeciliopsis turrubarensis. Next base: position 1,727,148 of record VMRN01000046.1, on the reverse strand, counting down.
CTCTTCACATGTTTCCTCATGTAGCAGAAGCTCCACATCTTACCATCGCTCGTTAAGATTAAAGGGATTTCTTCAACACATGTATTTTACTTAATATTAAATATTTTTTTCTTCAACTTCAGTATTCAAATTTATATTAGTTTTATTTGAAAAAAAAAAAAATTTGTTTTGTTTGTCTTTTGTATTTTGATTTGAAATCCCAGTTATTGTTGGCATAACATTTAAATCTACTTATTTAGTAAATACCACAATGAAATTCTGGCCGTTTCTTCTTCTCTGGCTTTACAAACCAGAAGAGAAACATAAGCTTCTCTGTAAAAAAGAAAAAAAATGGAGAAACCCCCCCCCCAAAAAAACCCACTTAGTTTTCGTATCCATTTTCTTAAAAAAATTACGAACAAAAAAAACACCAACATTTGACATTTTAAAATAGCCATTTTAAAACGGCCCCTCCCCTCCAAAGCCCCACCGCCTTCTGGGTTTTTCATAGATCATGTAAAGGAATTATTTTTGGAGAATCGCAACAGAAACCGGAGACGTTTCAGCAGACTTTGAATCTTGAGGCTGACAGAAGAGCTAGCATGCAGCGATAGCAGAGCGGCGCGTCACACAGCCATGCAACCGCAGCAACAAAGCTTCAACCACACACTGCTGCAACTCCTACACACTCAGGGCAAAGCAGCGTGGGCCTGACGCTACATGGGAAGCAGTGGGTGGGTGGGGGGGCGTCGGGCAGGTATAAGCTCACCTTGAGCCCTCAAGTCTCCCGTTTCTCTCAAACTCGGTTGAGACTCTGAGGCGCCGTGAGAAGATTCACACAGGGAGGCGTGGGCGAGTCAGGGGAGAAGAAAACAACAAAACAGATTGTGGATTGTGCACAACAGAAAACATTTCTGATCAATTTCAGTGAATGGAAATAAATAAATAAATAGTGTGTGACGGAATACGTGAGCGACGGTGTGAGCCACCACCAACAACAAAAATAAATTAGAAACACAAAGAAAGATGGAAGAGCTGGCTTCCATTAATGTCAGTGAAGAAGAAGTAGTGATGAAAGAAACCAAAACGGTGAGGGTTGTTCGTCTGGAAGCAACGACAGAAAACAGAAAAACACGGCGGCGGCGTTTCAACCCAAAACAGCAGCAACCAAAGCAGGTGGGATGAGAAAAGGAAGACGGAGAAGCTGCGAAAAAGTTCTCAGAAAAGATCGAGTCGACGCCTGATTGAAGAGGTTAAGACTGGAGATCTCGCGTGTCAATTGCTAAATGTTATCAGGATAATTTGGAAAGACATTAATCGGTTTTCATTTGCCAAGTTAGGAAACGTCAGTGAGCAGATGAAGCAGCCGGGTTTGCAGTCAGCGAGATGTGAAGTTCACAGTCCAGTCGACGTGTTCCTGTGACTGCAGAACGCTAATGACCCAACATCCAGTCCACCAGGAGGTGAGGAAGACATCCTGGGCTTCATCACAGGGTCCAAATGGTGTGTATTAAAAGGGACATTTAAAATGAGCTCAGTTTCTGATCAAACAACTTGAGAATGACATGCCGGACTTTCCACTGTCCTTAGGAAAACAAAAACATCCCCGTGATGTTAAATACCAGCAGCTGTAAGCTGCAGAATTAAAAAGTAACTGCTGCAGACTGACTGACCGCAAGATATATATGATATATATGTGTAAAAAAAACAAAAAAAAACCCCAAAAACAGTTAAAACTAGGGCTGCACTGATCCACTTTTTCACTACCGATACAAAAATCTAGGGTTTAGTATCAGCTGAACTGACCTAAAACAATTATTTTGTTTTTTTTAAACCCAGACATAAATGTACTGAATTACAAATTTATTTCCTAACTTTGCACCAGAGCAGCTCACTGAGATACACCAACATAGCTGGTCAAACATGGAAAAACCACTTTCATTTGTTTTCAGTGTAGTTAGGAGAACAGCCAATGGAAAATACGTAAGGAAACTTTTCAAATAGTTTGAAAAGTGAAATTAGGAATTCTAAAGTAAAGACAAACGGTGCATGATGTTGCTCAGTGTAGAAATATACTGAATAGATCTGCCTTTATGGATCGGGAACATCGTCACCGATTCCCGATCTACAAGTTTTTTCAATATCAGGACCAATAAATATATTAATATGGGATCGGTGCATCTCCAATCAAACCTGTGCATTAATGAGCGGGACTGCTTTACTGATATATTAGTTGATTTAATGCAAAATGATTTTATCTACTTATGTGAAGAGACGCTGAGAAATAAAATTTTTCCTCCAATTTCCTCCATTTTCTCCAATTATTTATTTATTTTTTTTTTTCCCGTATTTACTAAAGACGCACCAAGAAATCAGCCTGCTGCTGATTTTCAGCTCCACTGACAGACGGGAGCCGCCCTGTGGTATCCACGTTCAACTTTGGATACCACAACTTTACCCGTTTCCAAGCACAGAACATGTAGAAGGGCATTTACCAAAAAAGGAAACTTTTTATTCCAGATGCTTCACGCAGTTGGTCACGTTAAGTCTTTGATGATTGGTACACAACTTTCCAGTCTGTTACAGGAGATCAGGTCGTGTTCCGCTTTAGTGTGGCTGGTTGCACCGGCAGAGAGGCGAGCCAACTTCAGCAGATAACAGGAAGGCTGATCATCATCAGATAGATGTGAACCGACTGCAGTTTTCAGGCAGATCACCGATCTTTAAAAAGCTTGATTGGCATATTTTGACTTTGGAGCAACTGGATTTTTTTCTTTTAACTGAAAAATTGCTAAATATAGCGACAAAGTTGCTCAGTTAGCAACAGCAGGCTGACTGTTTACTGCACACATACAGATGTAACCTGCTGGGTTACATCTGCACCGAACCTCTCGCTGCAGAGTAGCAACTCTGACCTTTGCAGAGCGAGGCAAGATCGGCTTCACGATTGCAGACAAAGGAAACCGGGGCTGATTTATCGGTTCACTCCTAATTCTAGCCGTTTCTCTATTGTACAATTTTGAGCTGTGAACCTCCGGCTGTCATTAAACACGATGTATTTGGAAAATACTTGGCAGCCTTCTGAAAATCTGAGGTGAAATAATGATTTACCTTTTCTAGGAAAAGCTGCAGAGATCCCTCTTTGCTGCAACCCTAAACGTCCAATTCGCTAAAAACAGCTAAAAACGTCAAGTCCAAATCATTTTGCCTTTAACACAGCAAAAATCATATTTTACAGTGTCTCTCATAGCAGTGTGACGTCACCTTGGCAACCTAAATGAATAATGAGAACTCAGAAATAATTTTACAAACTTCTACTGAAAGTTGATCAAAAACGTCTTTCTGATGGCGCTCACGTCGCTAAAAGCAGTTAGATACAGAAATAACATCTAAATAACGTAACATTAAAACTCTCCTCTGACAGGACGGGTGTTCTGCACAGGCTCCCATCATGCACTGCAGCGCAGAGGAAACAAACAGGACGTGTGCATTGCTACATTTTAACATCTAAAAGAGGACAAGAGGACAAGTGAAGAGACGGGACTGACAGCAGGTCCAAGGCCAGCCAAAATGGCAGAAAACAACAACAACAAAGAAACACTACAGAAGGAGGAGCAACGTCTGAAAACCAGACTGTTTCTTTAGAGACTTCCTCAGGGACAAATTAGGAGATCGAAGCAACCCTTACTCTAGATCTTCATCTTCCTACAACTCTCTATATCTTCTGCTCGAGAATCTGAAAGAAAGAGATTGGAATCTGAGGAAACTCAAAAAAAACAAAAAAAAACGAAGGAAAGAATATTCAAATGAGTGGCATGAAGACGGGGCAAAAAAAAAAAAAACAAGAGGAGGGAAAGAAAGCATGGCAGGATAATGGAAAAGGAAGGAGGAAATAAAAAGAAACAAATTGAGGAGAGAAAGAAAGCAAAGGGCAGAAGACTTACTAAGGGTCTTTCCTCCCTGGGTAGAAGGGTTGGCAGGCCCTGTTTTGGCTATCTGCCGTTTGGCCGGGTCAATACTGACCCTGGGCAGAGAGGAAGAGCAGCAAGAGGGAAAAGTTAAGGACACGAGAAGGTAAGGAAGACAAAAAACACAGAAGCTGTGAGGAGAGCAGAGGAGGTGACTCAGCCTAAAATGTCCTGAGGAGGGAAAAAAAAAAAAAAAAGAAAGAAAGAAAAGAAAGATGAAAACTCACTGATCAAGTCCCAAGATGTGGAGAAGTACGGAGACTCAGAGCTGACAAAATGTAGTAAAAGGTTATCAGACAAGTCAAAAACTACGGAGGGGGAATAAACAGCAACGGCTTCACACCTTTTACTACATTTTTTCACCTCCACAGACATGAGAACAGAAAAAAGTGAAAGGTGTTTGAGTGAGACTGGAACAGAGCGACAGGAAACCCTGCATCGTCATGGAGATGGAGGTTCCCAGAGCAGCCAGCGGAGGCCGCTGTCGACCTCAGGTCAGCACTCCAAGAGCTCACCAGTGGCTGTGCTACACTTTGTGCTAAACATGCCACAGTCTACAGAATGATCCAGAAAACGATCCATAACTGTTTTTATCAACTCAAAGCTTCCGTTACGTCTCATGAAGTCAACACACGGTCTTTTATGTCTTCTGATGGAACCTGTCCGTTCTTTTAAGTCTCGACAGATGACGTCTAAAACTTTTACAGAAGAGTGGAGGGGTTTACTCGCCTCTACAGCAGGGGTGTCAGCTCTTTCATTTTGGGCTATATCAAGATCCTGAATGTTCCAAATAGCTGATGGCACCAAAATATATTGATAAAACGGATCAAAGCTCTCTTTGCGTCCCATCTTAAAATTAAATACAGAGTCAGTCCCAATCAATCAAAATCATTGATTTTGTGGTGCTAATAAAGAAATATTTCCCAAAAAATAATTGTGATATTTGTACTCATGTATGACAGGTCAATGTGACTGTTACTCGCTGCATCGATTGTGGACGAGAATTTATCAAGTAAGGCTGAGGCAGAAGGGTACTAGAAGAAACAAATACTGCCACCTGCAGCCGGGAGTTGGCATCACTTCAAGCCGAGGTTCTTGACCATTTTTGTGGAATATTTGCGACAAACTCACAATTATGCATTATCACAATAAAGTATTGGGATCTGTTGATTTTGTGTGAATTTCTGCTTTGTTTTGATTGATGAAATTCCATTTAAGCACACTTCTTATGAAACTTGCTCTAATTTTTAGCTTAGATTTTATGAGCTTATTTAATTGAATTAAATGTCTATTTGTATTGTGGCTCAAAATGAGATTAATTTCTGACATTTTAAACTACATTAATTGGAATTTATCAAGATAAATCAAATTCTTAAGAAATTTATCACGATAAATGATATGATAAATGCCCAAGTAAAACTCAGAGGCCCATATCAGAAGAAATTAATTAAAATTTGGGGATTTTTATGAACACAATTGTGACTGGTTGTCACAATTATGAATTATTAAACTGACAATGCATCAATTCATACATATGGAGCTTAATGTATAAATAAATGACAGTTCATTTTCAATAATGAAAGATTCATTTTAAGTGTACGAGGCACCAAAATGGGCTTCAACCCAGGGGCCACGTCCTTGTAAATCCGGCCCTCATGGCAGCATTTTAACCAAATGCAATCTGATGTTTTGGCTGATACAGTATTTCTGCAATCAAAATTCAGTGGAGATTCGAGGATTTGTGGCAACTTGTCAGCAACAATCTAATCTTTACGTCGTCATCTGATGGCACCAAGCTTTCTGATCAAGGATAACTGTATGATGTATTTAATACAGTGCAGCGTTTATCGGCAGACAGGACTGAAGAATGTCAAATGAATACGTTAATGAAACGCCCACCAAGCTTTTACAGAAAAGGGACAAAAAAAAAAAAAAACCAGGTCGTGTTTAATCAGAAAACGTGTTTAAGAAGGAGGAAACTAGTTTGTCATTTGGTCTAATTCATCAGTCGAAATGAATAAGAACGCAAACCAGGACTAGCGTACATCTGCGCACCTAGAATAGTAATAATGCAGGAGAATACTGACTAAGGCACAGTCTAATGGTGGCTGTGTTACGCAGGACGATGACAGTGGGGTGAAAACGACCCACAATCAATGGCGGCTGGAAGAAGCGACTCCATGCATGCGCTGACGACTGATTAGTGACAAGCTGCTTTGTAGTTGCTGTTGGTTTATCGGCTGATTGGTCGGCTCAACCAATCAGCTTTCAGCCACTCAGACCAACCGCAGCCACACGGACAGCATTTACACACACGGCTTCACTCTGAGCAAAACGGAGGACACAGTTTTACTTCATTACGTCAGCGCTAAAGCAACTTTTAACACCATCCGTTTGGAGGATTTAGCAGCGTTTCTCTGCTTGGAAGCTGTGTGTGTAGATGCCCCCAAACAGAGCAGGGTGTTAGTTGGGTGCCAGCAGCCCCACTCGGCTCAGAAACCAAGTCGCAGCTTCTCAGTGAGGCCCATCTGGTTATAGTTGGTACAGAGCGGAGAACAGAGCAGGAGTCCTACCTTTTGGTAAACCTGAATGACATGTTTCTACAACAGAGGCAGACAAAGAAACAGTGAGAATGGTGAAAGAGAAAGTGGGAGGCGTAAGGGAGGGGCATGAGAGGGCTGAGTGCATGAACAAAAAAAAATGGCGGTGGTCGGAATCGTAGGTTCTCCTTCTGATTCATCATGAAATGATTACGACTCTTGGTTTTTAGGTCAGTCGTCGTTGGATGTCGCTGACCTGGCTGCTGCTACTGCTGCTGCTTCACACGCGTCAGCTGGGTTTTTAATGCACACGGGGTCCCAACAGGAACACACACCAATGAGGAAGCTAAAAGTTAAGCTAATGTTGGGTTTTGCTCTCAGAAATTAGTTTCTTTCTTAAACACTGCAGGAAAAAAGAAGCAGAAACTAGTTGGAGTGTGTGCCAGTGTGCAAAAATATTAACACCCCTTCTAGGCTTGTCACATTCTCATAGTAAACAGAAACTTCAGTGTAGTTTTATATATAAATAAAGAAATAATTCAATTAATTTTAAATAAGAAATTTGAATCTGGTGAAGGTAAAACTATGGAGAATTCTGGGTAAAAGATATTGACTGAGAAAGATTTAAATATTTTTGTACAGTTTTGGCTGTCTGTATAACAAAAAAGACATGGTGTAACAGGAGCCAGTCATTCAGAGAAGCAGCCAAGAGGCCAAAATAAGAACTTTATGGCAGAGCAGCATGAACTCAAACATACAGCCAGAGCAACAACAGAAAGGTTTAAATCAAAGCATTTCTTTGTTTTAAAACGGTCCAGTTCAAGTCCAGACCTACGTCCTTTTGAAAACACGTAGGACGACTTGAAAACTGATGCTCACAAAAAAGTGTTCTATAGTATGAAATCTCAACAAAATACATTGATTGTGACTGTGATTTGAGAAATGTCAAGAGGTGCGAATATATTTGCGATTCACCATACGTTACATTAAAAACAACGATTACCAAAACACTGCTGTATGTTGCTTTATTGAATATTTATCTGGTCAGTGGAAGCTGCCCTCATCCTCAGTTTTTGTAGTTTCCTGTTCCTACAGCTGTAGTCTAATTATTCCACCTGAAGCTCCTTCAGAGAGTTTCTCAGCAGCCAGTCAGCGACATGAACTACTAAGATTTAATTATATTAATACAAATGATTAAAAAAATCATGATCAAAAGACTGAAGTGCTCCCCCATACATGATGCTGTATTAGGGCTATTGTAGAAAGAAAAAAAGGAACCAAGTTTCCACCAAAGAAAAAATAAATAAATAAATTGCGATTTTTGTTCTTGCAAATTTTCAACTTTCAAACTCAGATATTTCCACATTTTTTCTAGTTTTTGGTGGAAATTGACTCTTTTTTTTTCCTATCCACCACGGCTGTCCCCCTGGCATGGACACAGGTAGGACACGGCTCTGTATTCAATGAGCACATGAGGTTCTCGTCTGCAAAGGGCTGGGATCATCCTGAACGTTCAAGGTGGTAATAGGCGACATGTCTTAGAACAGCTGTGAGCTGAACTCCAGCCCAGCCTGAAGGACCTGCTGAGGAGCACGGACACCTACCTGCGGGAGAGTTTGGACGTGAGCTTAGAGAACAGGTTGCTGGTTCCGCGGCTGCGGGTTTGGGACAGGGGCGTGGCATCGTGGGACAGGGTGGGGGACGCCGGCGGCCCGTTGTACGTGGCGGTGCGGCGGTCTCTCAGCTGGCCGCCGTGGAAGGTGCTGCGGCTGGCCGTGCCGCGGGGGAAGCGGAGACGGTCGGGCGTGGTGGAGTTGCTGATGCTGTGGGTGGACGCCACTGGGTTCCTCTGGCCGCCGGGCGACACGGCAACACTGTCAAGGCGGAAGGAGGGAGAGGTCATGGTCTGACGGCGCTTCACGTTTCACCTGCATTCCAGTTGTTGAAGTGTCGTCAGATGATATGCAAAATATTCAATAGATCTAAAATAATTATATCTGCGTGCACAACAAGATTTCTAAACGGCTCCAGTTTTGAAACAAAAATTGCGACTGAATTTGGATTTGAGACGACAGACATAAACAGAGAAAAATGTATTTCTATTTGTAGGTGGATTGAAAACAGACATATTTCAGCACATGGCTGGAAAACCAAAGAAATCTGAAACACAAATATAAAAACATTAAGCACAGGGCTGGGCAATATTTTTCACACTTGATCAGCTAGAGCTTTCTTTTTTAAATTTCTTGACAAAAAGACAGAAAATAAGTTAAAAATTTGGCTTTTATTTCAATGAGCCTTTTCTGAGTACTACAATGGAGTATCGGGTATTATTGTTCAATTACAAGAACAGTTATAATATTAGCAACAAAAAAACCAAAAAAAACCCAAACTCCATATACAAACAGGAAGTTTGCATATGGAGTTATTATGATTTGATATAACAAACTCAGTCTGTGTGGTTCTTTCAGTTGTTCCAAAGTTCTGATAATTTGATGACGATATGTTAAAATATGAAGTATTACCTTAGTTTAAATATTTGTTTTTGTGTAGGAGCTGTTATAAAATGACTCCTTTATTATACTTAAATGACCAAATTCTGGTTGCATTATAACTTTATTGTATTATTTTGATTCTATTGTTGTATAACTTGGTTCTTGTGATAAAGTACTTTTAAGCCTGGCAGTAATATTTAGTCATAGAGCTGAATTCAACGTAAATGAAAGTAAATTAAAACTGTGAAACAGGCTTTCCAAACGAGATGGAAACCGAAATCTGACGTCACTTTGAACTATGGAATCTAAGAGTGCAAAATAAATAAATAAATAAAACATCCAGATTTCCCAGAAATTGAATTTTCAGAAGCCAAAAATTTGATGAATCGTTACAATAAACTTATCACCCAGTCCCGGTAAAAAATAAACATTTTTTGATCATTTTTGATCAATTAAAATGATTAACTTCTAGAACTAGCGTTCTGCCTATTCTCCTTCAACAGCATGAATTACAAGAATTAAGCCAGTTTCAATTGTAAATCAGCAAGTTAAAAGCCAGACAGCCATAAACTTAGGAAAACTTGTTTCATGTAAATTCACTTCACTTCAAACTATAACAGAAAAATAAAACCCAGAGCAGCTTTCCAACCCGGACATGAATGCATAGAGGTGCAGAGTGAAGGAAGAGATTAAAGTTTGAACAGAAACAGAGGACAGACGATGAGCAGAGGACCTCTGACGTCCAATAGGAGGTGAGCAGATGAGGAGTCCAGGGTCAGAGTTCAGAGCAGAAAACTGAGGTGAGATCAGGAGCAGGTTGCTGATGTTCGCTGCTGCAGCAGGGGATCATCAGGGGAAGGATGGAAATATGGAATAGAACAATATTGTTTGCTTAATGCCAGAGAGTCACTGATCAGAAATTTGAAGCTCATTTCCAACAATTTAATTTTGACCCAACGACATGAGTCAAGACTGATGCTGCACATGTTGTCATGTGTTGATCAGTTCTGAAGCTGAGCAACAAAAATGATGACTAGTAACAGGAAGTGACATGTCTATGTGGTTAGCTTGAGGCAATGGAGTCTAAAAGAGACAAAGCGGATACCTGCAACTCGGATCAGGAGTGTTTGTTTTGGGTGCCATGTTTTTGGGAATAAATAGCATGATGTGAAGCTCAAAAAAGTCCATTTTAAAAGATACTGTCCCTTTAAATAGAGAAGCAATGATTGCTTCAAACACTATTTACATTCAATCTGGTCTCTTCTGGTTTTCCTTGGTGGAAAATGGAGCGTCTGAAACACACGAAAGCGTAAATTTTGGAAAAAAAAAAAAAAAACGGATCTTGTCCATGTCTGATACAAAACCACAAAGAGCAGCAGAGTTGAACTAGAACCACTTTTACCAGCAGTGAGAATGGACCAACTAACTGAAAGTCGTTTGTAGGCTGACATATTGAAGATCTTTTTACATATGTTAATGAGTTTATATTTGTGTAAATGTATTCCGTGCTTTGCAGGGTTACAGCGTGACGCCGCATGTGTGGGTTAGCAGGGCAAAACGGGGCTGATGCATAACAGGAGACAGACGGGGGGGGTGGACTGGGAGCCCTGCTGTCTTACTTGGCCGAGCAGCTGTCCAGAGCGTAGTAGGAGTGGGGCAGGGTGGCCCAGTCTGCCTGACAAGCATACAGAGGGCTGACGGTTTGATACCTCTGCTGTACCGAAGTGGACGAGGCGCCGAAAACGACGGCAGCAAAGGCAGAAGAAGAAGAAGAGGGGCTAGTGGCACAAGCCATCTCAGTCATGCTGGGCATGCCGAAACGAGGAAGGAGAAAAAAAAATAAAAATACACACCCCACATCACAAACAGGCGGGGGGGAAAAAAATAAAATAAAAACACGAGACAAGGTGGAAATAAAAGGAGGAACAGAAGAAGAAAAACAAACAAAAAAAAATAATCAAGGAATAAATTGGACATTCCTAATGAGCGGTTCAAATTGAAACTTTGCTGTTCCGGCCAAGCTGCGAGATCACAGCTGATTATCTTCCAGCTCTTACCTGTTCTCCTTCCCGTTGGGGATGACCGAGAGGCGGTCCGCGTTGTTCCTGTCGCTGCAGACATACGTGTTCCTCCTGGTCATGCCTGCTGAAGCAGAGTTATTCTGCAGAGCAAAAATGGAGGACAGAGGCTCCAGGTCAAAACTTCATCATTCAAGATCTCAAGTTCTAGGTAAAAGCATGCACATGCAGAGTTTATGCAGGTTGCAGCAACTCAAATGTAAGACTTTTAGAGACCCGTTTAAGATTATTATAAGTAAAATTTACAAGTAATATTACAACAGTGATGTACAAAAGACATGCAGGGGATCAAAACTAACATTTCTGGGCTTTTGGTAGCAGCTTTGAGCTTCTCACATGGCATATGACCTTGTTGCGAGCTAGCAAGGAGCTAACTAGCAACAAGGTTACCATTAGCCTGAACTACCTTGAGTCATAGACCAGCTTGAGTGAACTCAAACTAGAGACCAATATCCTAGCTGCTAGTGATTTCCCTTCTAACTAGCTAGAAAATATTAGCTTCTTTTCAGTACACTTAACTGCGCTGAGTCGCAAAACGCTGTGAGTTGCGCACAACTCAAACTTTTGTCTGACAAAAATCCCGAGGATCTGAGATTAAACAGAGCTGCCACAACATTTATGAAGTGTGAATAATTTATGTAACTTGCACTTTCGCACTGTACATAGCTGACTCTAATTCATTTTAAACTTAAAGGCTCAGTTCCAGTAACGTCACTGACAATAAATTTCTCTAACAAAAGAAATGCATTCAATCAAGTTACAGTTCCGCTGTTGCTTTCACCGAAAGGGCATGAAAAACATCCCGAGGTGAAAACATTTCCTCATCACCAGGCTGGAAACAATACTGGAAACTTTAACAGTATGTTCCTGTTGTTTCTGTTCTGTTGTGCAGCCAACTTTAAATCACCGTAGAAATAAATCTGCGGACTGAAAAGTTTTCCTTCTCAATCAGATTCGTTCTTTTAAGATGACCTGAGGAAGAAAATAACTGCAGTTTCTTTTTACGAGGAAGAAACGGACCGCCACTAAAAGATGTGACCGGAAGACAACTGCAAAAACAAAAAACATCTTTGGAGAAGAATCCAAACCAGGAAGCTGATCTCAGGAATAGACGGCCCTTTATGTACTGGGCTCTACAGACTGGGTCTGTGGGTTACTCACGCTCGCGCCGGTGGTGGCTCCTTTCTTCCGCTCAGGGATGTCAGCCTTGTTGGGGTTGTTGGCGTTGCCCAGCAGGGGGCTGGAAGGCGGACCGCCTCGGCTGCCGGGTTTCCGGAGCTGAGCTCCACTCTCGTCCTTCGCAGCGTTATCTGCTGTGGTGGTCTGGCTTCTCTTTGGATGAGCCATCCCTGGAGGGACGTTCTGACCAGCTAACGAACAGCAACAATATCATTTTAAATGGTTTCATCAAAGCCATCTTGAATAATTACTCAAACGCGTTTACCGTCAAATCTTTAGGTTACAATCAGGGGTGCAAAGGTAAACCTGTCCCCATTTCCTTAATTTTGCATAAGAAAGACTATAGCAGCGCCAAAGTGAACGACCTGCAGGCTGCTCACCTTGCTCACTGTAACGCCTTTGTTTGTGGTTGGAGGAGACGCTCCGATGCACTTTGAGGTGGGATGGTGACTGGCCGTTGAGCTCACTGTTTGGTCTGGGTTTGGCCAGGGACAGATTGCTGCTGGAGGCAGAGTCGCTGGGCTCCAGCTGACATGGAAATATGCATGATAAGTCAAAACACACAGGACAGAAAATATTTTCGTCAACAAGAGAAGTGGAGCTGCGTGGGTCTCTGTACCTCGGAGGCTTTCCTGCCCAGCAACAAGTAGGTGGCTGTGATCTCATCGTACTTCATCTTGGCCAGGGAGTCCTGGATCTCCTCCAGGTTGTAGCCCATACCCACCATCACATCTGCATGAGCAACATCAAGGAGACAATTTAAGATGAACACATGCACCCAGAGAACACAAGGCTTAAAGAAATAATAAAAAATAAAATAAAAAAAGCTAAAGTGAACCATTGGAAATTAATTAATTAAGCTTATATTTAATACATTGTTGGCTTGGGCCAAAAATGAGATGTGTGCAGAGTTCATGTTAGTTGAAGTAACATAAAAACATGCATGTTTTCCTAATATTTTAAAGAACATTAGTAACTATACACTGCTTTAAATAAAATTATAAAACTTTTATTTTATGAAGAATACAGGAAATGCAAAGGGTTTTTTCACCCCTAATACTCTGATAAACTCTGTTTGATTAGGGACCAAAGTTGCAGCATTTGTTCCATTTTCAGCTGCACTGTCAAACCAACCAAAGCCTTTGAGCAGCCTGTGAGTCTGGGTTTGGATAATTGTTAACCTGCAGTATCAACTTAGTTCCAATCTGATCTGAACACCTTCTGGCATGTTTGTTGTATCCAATAAATGCTTTCTGGCAAACATAAAGCATTAAAATGTGTTGAATTTTGTAGTTGTATTGTAAGATAAAGTGGAAAACTTCTTAAGGAAGAGTAGCTGCTGGTGGTAAAATGAGAACCTGATGTGTTGACTGCTCGCGTTCAGCAGCGATATTATATTAATAGTCTGGCATTAAATGTTAAAAATGGAGGTGAACGCCACCTGGAGGCAAACCGGAGTTTCTCTCAACAATGTCCGACTTCCTGTGCATCAGAGAGAAGAAGAAACAAACAAGCTGTGCTTCTCTAGCCAAGCAGGACTGGATCTGTCCTCTTCCTCAGCCTGATCTCATCTTTCTCACTTTCATCCTGCAGCCTCCTCTAACACTTCAGCTTCTTTCTCAGCTTCACAGTTCAGCTCTGCCGTAGAACTGCGAATTGCTGACTTCCAAAAGAAAAAATGCTTGTGAAAAATATTCAACAAAGTTGGCATGACTAAAGAATGGACATAATTTTTAAAGAGTAGAATAAGTCAGCCAGCAGATGCCGTACTTTTATGCTAAAGTCGGAAGCGGGCGAAGACTTCGAGGGGTTTACGTAAATCTCTCTTGTTGTTTGGCATAGATTTGAACAGACAATGGTGTTCATTCCAACTTTGAATGGAAAGAACATTCAAAGTTAAAAAATAATTATTTCAGCCTCTGGTAGAGATTTTCCTGTTCTTATTTTTTAAGTGAAAGACAGGGTAACTGGATCAACAGTGACCACCCTGCTTTCAATATAAAGCACCATGTCAGTGAGGCAGGCTTTACTGGCAGCTTTAAAGTTTGACAAACTGTCAAGTGCTCCTTATTAAAACTTTGGAATCATTTACCACAGTCACTTAATGATCGATAAAGTCATGTTAGTGTTATTAGAGAACTAGGCTTTAGTCAGAGGTGAAGTGGCTTTAATTTAATAAAATGATTTTCCGTTGGTTCATGTAAAATGCTTTTTAAAAAAAAACAATCTCTCCAAAGAATATGCTGTGCAGACATGTCTGCTTTATTTCCACATTTTTTTTTGCCAGTGAGGCAACAATGTATTTTACTCAAACTTTGCTCTTCTTCATCTTTCAACTGAGGTGAAGTTTAATGCAGTTCACATTCTGCTAAACAGTGTAAAAGTGAAGTTAACTTGTTCAGACTTTAAAAAAAACAAAAACAAAAAAAAAAAAAACTGTACTTAAATAAAAGGTGGAAAACCTTATGTAAACAGAGGATTTTTTTTCCCCCACCAAAAGTGCTGATCATAATTGGTTGGTTTTTGAAAGATTACATTTTTAAATGGGAAACTGATATAAACATGAAAAAGAATTTACTTAATTTTTTTTTTTTTGCGGAGAATGACACTTTTACAAGACGAACGGTTGCACAATTATTATTAGATAATTGTAGCACTTTGAAAATATATTGGAGCTACAAAAAAACTCCAATATATTTGTAAATGACAGAAATATTTACAGACAGGAAAGACGGGTAATTTGAGTGTTAAGTGAAAGAAGCTTTCGATCCAACACTAACCAGAGGAAAAGCCCTCAGATTTCATCTTTCTAACACCTGCTCTGCAGCCTCGACTCATCTCAGTCATTTTTCAGCAGTGGATAAATGTGCCCAAAACAACTCGCATGGCATCTTTTGGGACTTGTTTGGATCATCGCGCTCCAACGGCCCAAACAGCGAGTTGAACAGTTCCTCACTCCTCCCAGATGCCCCACAACGGACTCCAGGAGCCCTGAGACAGGGTCCAAGTCAAGTCCTTATTGTTAAATATATTTTTATTATGAGGGTAATTGTGAAATGTAAAATCACAAACCTGATCTTAGCATTACCAAAGAATAAAGCTGACATTTTGCTAAAATGGAAAATATTTCTACTTGTAAAAGTTTGATTTATGATCAGAATTCAGACATTCCTTAAATCTTTGCTTTCTTCTCAGTGATGGTGGGTTCACACCGACACATGTTCACATACAGCCAACCTTAGCTGCTGTTATGCAACAGCTCCCCCTTCTATTTCCAGCTCGCGTAATGAGGAAGGCTTCTGCCGCTCTGTGCATGCAGGCGCACGGCTCGTGTTCATTTATTCATCGTCACGTTTCTTCCTTCCTAAGCTCCTCGGCTCCGACATAATGACCCTGCTCCAGCATTACGGAGCTGTAAGTGTTCCAACATTTAGCACATTCAAAATTCACACATCTTCACGCCGGACCGGAAACGAGCCAAAGAGCCCAGCAGTTCTGAGGACAGCCGTCGTCGTTGGTTACCTATTCTCTTCTGATCCGTGATGTCCAGTTCTGGTTCGGTGTAAGGCTTTAGCTCGTCCTCCTCGAATCCTGAATTGATCCACCGATCCTTCATGATTTGCTAAAAAGAAAGCAAAACGACAATTTAAGCCTCATTCATACCATATTTATGTAATCAACTTTTTTTTGTTTGTTTTTTATTTTTTTTTATTTTTATTTTTATTTATTTTTTTTTACACACAGGTAAACGGCTGTAAAAGTGTTGCAGGAATTACAGATTGCATGTGAACCAATCATATTTAGATTAGATCAGTCAACATCCACACTGAACTAAACTGCATCCCGTCTGGAGGAAGTGTTGCTCTTAATTTGAAGCAGATCAATGGCTGTGTGAGGTTTTGATGAGGGTCTGTCCAAATTAATTACCTCAGCTCTGATGTAACTGTCACAGTTTGAGGTCAACAGCGTCACATCAACAGCAGACCAACCAGCTTCTGTTAGGCTGGTTTTTATTTTTTCAACAAATCAGTGAAGATATAAGCTTGTTTATAAGTTTTTTTCCCTTTCAAATGTCAAACATTTCTGAGATCAATCTCAAAATCTCAGTTTTTTGGTGGAAATTTTCTTTTTTTCCATGTATAATGACTAATATGCTGTTGTAGTTTTGGCATGCTATGCCCTCAAAACCCACAGAAGATGTGCTACAAATAAACCAAAATTATAATTTTAGCTACTTTCTTTAAAAGCCAACAAGAAAAATGTCATACCCCATATGACTGTCATATGGGGCATGAAATATGAACCATCTGTTGTTTATTTTGACAGATGATCAGAATGAAGGGCTGCCTGGGATAACTACTGCCTTTCATATATTGTGCAACAACAATATATTACAAACCAAATTTCATCCAGATCAAGAATGAAAGTTACGTATTTTGCAATTATTTGCAAACAAAATTCACCTATTCGGTGACTTTTTTCATAACATATCTAAAATATTCAGAAAAAACAAGATGCATTCTGGGTAGCTGATGTACCTCGGTGAAATGCTACTTGGTGTTTGCAAAATTGCCAATCCTGGAGCGCCATTTATCTCCCATGGCGCTGATTGGTTGAACGCTCAAATGAAGAGATAAAGAAGGCCAAAGTTTGCTTCTGTGAAAACGTTCCCAAAGTGTGTAATAATGCGCATGGAGGTATATTTGGTATCTGAACTAACAGCTTGTGAATAAAACTAAGGATTTTAACAATTATTTGTTCTTGGTTTACAGAATAAATCTATTCTTTCATCAGTTTGATATGAAGGGAGAGAGCTGACTGCACTAAAATTTGATAAAAACAACAACAACAAAAAAAACACCAAGAGAAAAACAGCTCAAATGTATTATTCATAGTTACAACATCAAAAAGGAGGAGGAGTAGGAGGAGTGTGGGCCAGATACACACAGAAAGCAGGACACTGTGGGCGTTGGAGATGATGATGCAGGGCAGAGGGGGGAGTGAGGAGGAGGTCATTCTCCAAAGTGCTACAGGGAGGGGATTAAGAAGCAAGTAGCATATTTACATTTTCGGTGTCCTCCCTCACCTCGAGAGTACCACGCTTGGCCGGGTTCAGGACCAGGAAGCGTTTCAGGAGGTTCTCGCAGTCCGTGGACATATAGAAAGGAATGCGGTACTTTCCTCTTAGAACACGTTCGCGCAACTCCTGCAGAAAATGAAGGGATGTTAAAAAAAGAAAAGAAAAAAAAAAGAATGCAGATCTTAGTCATCATGCAAGACATTAGAAAAAAAAAAAAACATTCATTGAGCACCCAGACCAGACTGGATATATTAAAAATAGATGTGCTATATATAACACCAGAAGACACAGCTATTCAGTCCCGGTAGGAATTCTTGCAATCAAAATTTAGAAATATCTGCAAAGAGATCTCCAAATCTATTGTTCTCATTAAAGCTCCAGAGTATGTTAAAATGTTTTATTATGTTGTGACAGAACAGCATGAGACAGAAAATCTGTGAACAACAAAAAAAACTAAACAAAAACAGCTCCTCTGCCTTTCACCAATTACTATGCCCTGCTCAGTCAGAAACAACCAATCAGAGCCAAGAGGAGGGGCTTAGTGCTGTCAATCATCCTCATGCTTACCTCCCTTCTTGTTCTCTGCTACCAGCTTAAACTTATCCTGCCACAAATACTAAGGCTAGTTAGCATTATGGCAAAACAGTTTTTCTTTGGAACAGTAAATGATGTTTTCACAGATTGTCTCATTCCACACTGTCACAACATTTTAAATGTTACATACTCCAACATTACAAATTAAAAGCGACAATAGGACAAAATACTCATGTGAACAAGTCAGAAACCCATTAAAACCTGGCCAGTAATTGGAGCATAAATTCACACACACTCTGATCGTACCTTTAGATTCTGTCCATCAAAGGGCAGGGAGCCACTGACCAGCGTGTACAGGATGACCCCCAGACTCCAGACGTCCACCTCCGGCCCGTCGTACTTCTTCCCCTGGAAAAGCTCCGGGGCGGCGTACGGCGGAGAGCCGCAGAACGTATCCAGCTTGTTGCCTAAAGTGAACTCGTTGCTGAAGCCGAAATCGGCAATCTTTATGTTCATGTCTGCGTCTAGTAACAAGTTCTCCGCCTTTGAATAAAAGAAAGGGGAAAATATTACATAATGTACATCCGTTTGTTTAAGATGCACATTATGTGTGTTGTACATGCACCCAAAGTGAAACAGGATTGCTCCTGTAACCAGTGGTACTAATGTTTCCACCAAACAAGGAATCATACTTCAAATTATTTTGGAGTATGAAATGATCCAAATCATTTAGTAATAACCAAAAGCTCTATTATGTTTGCTGCTTTCACTTCATCCGCCCAGTGATCTACCAGCCTACGGAGGTAAAACTCACTCAGGCTGTGATGTGATTAAGCTAAAAAAAAAAAAAAAAATGGGACCAACTCTGCAATATCTCTGATCAGTAATAAATCAGTTAAACCATTAGTAATCTCTGCATTCTCAACTTACAACAGAATAAAGAGGATATATATATATATATATATATATATGTTGTAAGTTTTCAAAAAGAAATGGGAATCTGTAAAAGCTGAACTGGCAGGTCAGAGAATTACAAAAAACGGCAGATGAGTGGCAAAGTTCTGACGGCAGGTTATCCAAAAAAAAAACAAAACAAAGAAAAACAAAATAAAAACCCTAGAATTTTAAAGTGAACAATGCTGGTGACATGATGTTTAGAAGACAAATGAGAATTCTGAAAAAATGTTTATTTGTCCAGTAACCATAGCATTAAACAGACACACAAGGCTGAGGTGTCGCTGGTCCTTTATCCAGAGTTAAACATATCTTTGTTGATCTTCTGTTGACTAAAGAGTTTGTTTTTCCATTGTTTACCTAAAGTTAACTTCATTTTTTCCAGTAGGGGTTAATTTGTGAACCTTTTTTTTTTTTCCTTTTTTTTTTTAACCATTTGGAGGAGCCGCTAATGTTGCTACATGACTGCACATGTAGAGCAGGCAGAGGAGGCTGCTCTGAGCTGCTGTCTCATTAGCCTCTTCATGGATCATTGATGATCCGCAGAGGAAACCATCAGCAGCTCCTCTTAGCCAAACGACGTTCTCTCCTCTACGGCTTAAAAAAATAAATAAATAAATAAAAATAAATCACGGAAACATGAATATTTACACAAGGAAAGCACAAAGGGAGCTGTAAGGCAGCGGATGGAGCAGGAGCCACGTGAGAACGGTTCGAGTCGTGGGCGTGTGTTTACAGACACACTCCAGTGGGACGCAGTGATCCAATTCAAGACGAGTGTTGTCAGCAGACGGCTTTCTGGTACGACGGCATGATGAGGCCGAGTTGGGACCTTTTCTACCAAATAATTTAGACACGATTGGCCTTCCAGGAGGGGGTAGCAATAAGCCCTGCTATTATTGAAATTAATAATACTACTTTAAAACATTATGCACTTTGGTGCATGGAGTAAAATTCTGGAATAGTTTGGAGGAGGAGTTAAAGAAATGCTCTACTAAAAATCAATTCAAAACACTTTAGAAAAAAAAAAAAAGGATTAGATCAGACTTTTGGATAATAAGGAGAATAATTTACGGTTTGCAACTTATATTGTTAACTGGATGAATACAGCCCTGAGAAGTGTGAGAATTTCCTGCGTGTGTTTTCAAGTTTGTGATGACGTTGCTGAACTCACCTTGAGGTCTCTGTGAACAATGTGCTTCTGGTGGCAGTACTGCACCGCCGATACGATCTGTAAGGGGGGGGGGGAGACAAGCAAGAGTTCAGCACAGTGTCTGCTGTTGACTTGTCAAACTGTGATAAAGGATGTGGTGGAGAGCGTGATGCGGTCGGCGCCAACAGGAAAGATAATACTCTGTGAAGGTGGCGCTAAAGACAGAAGAGAGGTGAGAAAGTACGGGCAGAGGCTTTTCATCACCAACAAAGGCCGAGTCCTGTTGCCTCTTACAACACTTATTCAGACCGCTTCAGCTTTTTATGGCGCATTACAAAGGCAAACTTTTATGTGGCAAACACGAAATAGTCCTGCAAGTATAAATGGCTTTCAGGTTTTATTAACAAGTAAATCCTTTGAAAAGTTGCATGAAGTTGTGTTTTGAATCTAAATTTTGGTCGGACACGTTTGCTGTATAATTTACATGGACCATAAAAACTTTCCAAGGCAACTTTATTTGGAAAGCATATTTCACCATCAGGACAGTTTAAAGTGTTTGACACGATTAAGAGAGTAAACAAAATATAACAAAAAACAAAAAAGTGATGCATTGCTTTTTAGTGACAAAATACAGGAGAGCAAAAATAGACTATGATTTATGATACTACAGTTATTATAAATTAAAGGCAGCTCTAGTAAAATAGATTTTAAGCCTTAATTTAAAGGAACTCTGTGTTTCAGTAGACTAGAGGATCATAGCAGCTGGATGCTGCTATGATTTTCAAGACCAGAGAGGCCTTGAAGGTTGATACCACTAAGCCATTTCCAATAAGCAATAAATCAATTCATCGCATGATAAATTATTTATTGCAAACATTGATTTTTTTTTTAGTGCCTTTTTCTACCAAAAACTGGATGATAAAAGTCCTCAGTCTGGTGCTTTGTTCTCTACTGGCCCTTTGTTTGAAGGACAGTTTTGTTTCCAGAGACTCATAATTCATTTCATTTCTCCCTTTTGGTTCTTTTTATTTATTTGAGATATTTAAAATGTCTTCCAGTTGCAGTGTTAAATGTTTGCTAGGAATAAGCGTTTATTGATCTTTGAGAGGGTTGTACATTATTATTATTATTATATTAGTTAAACAGTCTTAAATCGACTTATTGGTTATTGCAATAACTTCTGGGACAATTTATCATCCAGCAAAATTTGTTAAGGTGACAGACCCAGCCACACCTTATTGAATGTGTTGCCAGGTTACTTAAACCTTTCATTATGGAAGGATTGATGATGTCACCAGGCTTAAATCGTTCAGCACTGGGCCAGCTTCTTCCCCTGGCTGAGCGTTGTGTGTTATTGGTTAAACTTCTCTGTTCAGTCTTCAGACAGGCAGCAGAAGGAGGCGGAGTCAGGAGCAGAGGTGTGAAACCAGAACACTGCAGGGGGAGAAAGGTAGGTACCTGTCTAAATTTAGCCCTGGCCTCCTTTTCCTTCATTCTTCCGTGTGCAACCAGGTAGTCGAACACCTCACCTGCAAATACAGACAGGGAGTCAGAAAGCGCCTGATGGTGACCAGGGACAGGTCGGGACTCCAAGTGGGAGAGAGACGTGCTGAAACCGAGCGAATCACGACTTCTAAAGCTCAGCAGATAAAAATAACATTCTGATGCAGCTGGCGCGCGACGCCCCCCATGTGCATGGTTTGAGGGCATTTCTCGAGCACACTGACGTGCGCTAACTCCAAACTGAGCCCCTCCTGGAGGCACAAAGCTGCTGCTGCAGAGTTTCAGGAGCAGACGCTTCCCCGGTTAGCACGTCTACACACTGCTAGACCGGCGCACAGCTACAGCTGGTTCTGATTCAAGCTGATTCCAGCCTGGTAAAGTTGACAAAAAAAAAAAAAAGACAAAACCATTAAAAAGCCTTCCTCTGCGCATCCTGAAAACATGAATGAAGCCCCGTTCCTCACCCAGAGATTACCTGCAGGGACCAGCACAGTGTGTGTGCAAGTGTGTGTTTGGATGTGAAAGCTTAATCATCTGTGAGCTCAGACGCAGGAGCCAATGAGAGAAAGAGATGGAGAGAGTGAGCTCACACCCAAAAACCAGGCCAGCTGAGCTCTGGACACAGGAAAACATTCAAGGACAAAAAGTTAGCAAGTTATCTAAGAAAAAAACTAAAGTGTAGCACTCCGTTAGAACTGGGACTGGAGTTTGAGCTGAATAGAAATATAAAACTTTGATATTCAGGTGGAAATTTAAGGTGCAAGGTAATAAATATCACCTAAACGCAGGAAAAATGCTAGTGTATCATTTAAACGCACAGGATTTGTTGCTACAAACTAAAAGGTTTATTGAACTGTTTATATGTGTGGTTATTATTATTGCAATGGCAGAATATAATTTTCTCGCGCCTCAAATTCATGCTCTGCATATTGATGATACATCTAATCTTCCATATAAGCTCATCAAAAATGCTGATGATGCTGATTATGGGAGTATTGTGTGAAGCCAACTGGATTATAAAGTTTATTTCAACTTCATTTGGAAATGTTGCTGGATCAGTACAAGAAGTTCATAAAACTGGAAGATGTTTAAAGTCACATATAATCTGGTAGGAATTAAAGCTCCCAATATCTGAATCGGTTTTTATGACCACAGAATTAAAAACCTGTTAATTCATTTACTTTTTAAAACACCTGTAAAGCTAAAACTATTCGAATTCATTGGATTAAAAAAAAGTATAGAGAAAGCCTGAAAATGTGAAAAAGTTGAGCAAATCTAGACTTTTACTGCACCTTTAAACAATACAAAACCTTCAGCATCCCAACTGCAGGCACAGAAAAGATTGATAACTAATAAATACAGACTGATTGCAGAGCAATACTTATTTTTTTCAATCCTAATATCTAAGCAATAAATTCCAGCATAATATAAAATTGTGATATTCTTCCTCCCCTACAACCGGACAAGGTTTCACAATTCATAACATTTGATGTTAAGGAATTATACTTCAGATCTTAAAAGTTTGAAACACTGCATGCATGTGTCCCTAAATTCGAGTTTTGTTACCTTATTTTTACATTTAACATTGTGTAAATCAGACTCCCCCCCACCCCCATTTGTGTGAGCGCTATAGTTTTTCTTTTAAAATAAAGAATGTTGGAGCAAAGTAGCAGCAGCTACAACTGATTTTTGGTGGAGAGCAAGAACACAAACAGCCAAGCAGTTTTCTGGATTATTGCCGGTTTTTCAAATACCGATTTTCTTTTTGCCTGAAAAGTTGATTTTTACTCTTTTGTGGAGACAGACAAGATCAGTTTCATTTAAAGGCATCAGCAAATCGCAGATCTCAGAAAATTAAGGAAAACTTGACCAATTTATCGGCTGGCCGACAAATCAGTGCACTCCTACTTCTCATCCGTTTTGCTTCAACACCATTAGAAAAACTTTCGCTTTGCCGCTGGTTGTAAAACTCGGCGGCTTTCATGTTATCCCTCCATCCATTTGAGAAAATATTGGTGAAATGTGGCGGACCGAGCGGAGCTACGAGGGGTTTTTATGCAACAACATGAGATGTAATGATTCCAGCTCACCTCCACTGGCGTACTCCATCACAAGGTAGAGGGTCCTCTCCGTCTCAATCACCTCAAACAGCTTGACTGCAGAAAGGAAGGACAGACAGAGGGAAAACCATGAATTCAATTATATTGAACAAACCGGGAGGAGAGAGAAACTAATTCATGGACACGAACAAGAGCCACGTGGAATAAAAATGGACCTGTGTGTGTGGGTGAGGCGGTAATGTAAGCATTGCATGATGAGGCAAATCAAACCTCTTAGTACTGCACAACAAAAATGGAGTGTTTTTTTTTTTTTTTTGTTTGTTTCTGATTGCCGATACCAGCTGAGACTCGTCCTGCTACATGTGGAAAAGGTGGGAGGCTAAACGGGGATGAAGAGAGGGGATCTCTCTTATGATTCTGATCACGTTTCCTGCAGAGGAAATTATGGGGCGAGCAGCAAGGAAATGAAAAATGAATCATCGTCAAATGTTAAAAACTGTGACTAAGCCATTCAATTCAGCAGGTTAAGTGATTTGTCAGAAACAAAGGAGGGAAAAAATGTGGATGCTTAATATCAAGTTAAATATTTTATATTTAAAGGATAAAAAAAAAAAAAGGGACTAAAAACAAATGTATTTTGGAAGTAAGATATAAAACTAATCTAATCAACAAATGTTTAATACAAAAAAATAAAACATTCCTATTAGGGTATAAAGAATAATGTTCTGCATTTGTAATGATTCTTTAACATCTTTAATGTCCCATATCCATAAAATACACCTATAAAGGCTCATTACTTAAATGGGCAGCATTAGCTGTTTTCCAGGTAAAAGTGCCATTTTATAGGACAGTCAAGTAACTATATTAACTTCAGATGTTAGAAAAATGCTGTAAATATCAAATATTATGAAAGATCCACTTACCAATATTGGGATGATTTAAGATCTTCATTATTCTGACTTCTCTGAAAAGCTGTAAATCACAGACAAACAGAGTTAGCAAAAATATGAAAGTATTTCATCTGAATCTACCAAAATGAGGCTGAAACACAGAAAAGCACCAAATCTATAATTTGTACCATATATAACCCAATCGTTATAATCCAGGTAATTTTTTTGTATGGTTTCTACAGTGACTGAAGTTTATTATGATAATTCATAAAGAAATTTTATTATTCATCATAGAAATTTTACTGATTTCCTGCCCTTGCCCCAAAAAATATGATATATTATGCCAGGGTAGACCGTTCTATGAAGCACAATGCATTTTATTCTCTCTAAACTCCAAATAAACTACACCCAAATGATTTTTTCCCCCACATTAAACTGCTCAATTTGTTTTTTAAAAGTTGAAAAAAAAAAAACCTTTAATTTATTCATCTATTTCTCCCTTTTTGGCTGCTATAGTCTCAAAAAGCTGCCAAACTTTAACCAGACTGACCAGGAACAATCTCACAAAAATTAAATCAGAGGAGCTATGAGAGCAACTGCAGCCAAAACCGCTTCACCATTTGGCTGCACATTCAGAGCAGCACAGCGAGGAATGTATTATTAACCAGCTGTTCACTGCGCCACGCTCTTCCATCCCATAAAAAGCTAAAAAGGGTTCAATCTTTCATGACGTGGTCAGGCGTGCTGATGAACCAAATGCTGCAGATGAAACTGGAACACAAAAACAAACCACCACTTCCTTTATGTGACGGCGCAAAATGATGCGACAGACGAACGTCTGATTGTCTAACATCTGATGTCTGCTGCATTGTCATCAGAGTGGAATATTACGGAAAAACATTTTTTGGGAGTTTTCAAATATTGTCATTTATGGGGTTTTTGTTGTTGTTTTTTTTTTTAACCTATTTGCAATTGATTCTATTTGCATAATCTGGTCCAGTGAAACATTTGATTGCATAACTCAAGAGTCTGTACTGTAAAAATACATCACTGGACTATTTTTTATGAAATAGTACAGCTAAAAAAAGATTTATCAGCTTCAACAACAATAATTGTGTCAGTCACTCTGAATACTTGCGACACAAACAAATTTTGTTTAGTGAAAAACTTACATGAATACATTAATTCATACAAACTAATCTCTGGACAAAGGATCTAGGTCAGAAAATAAAGATTTTTTCTCTCCAGACTCACCACCATTACATCACTAAAAGGCCTCAGTGGGGGGAGGACGGGTTCAAAGCGTTTTTATTTTAGTCATTTTATTTAAAAAGTGGAACTAGTATATTCACTGCTAAGGCTGAACAACTGGATCAATCGATTCCTGAAATAATCAACTAATTTAGTAATCACTTAATGCTTAACTGGAATACAGAGATTCTAGAGAAATTAAGCCTAAAGTGTACAAAAACATACACATTTTGCAACCAAGATGAAAAACGTACGTTGCTAGCACATGGAGCTGTTGGCATTCTTGTCATTAGCATCCATAAAAATAAGCATTTCCCTGCTATTTTTTTCTCCCCTGTTTGTTGGGCGTATGCTAACACGGTGTGCTACTGAGTTTGGTGTGAACGCCAATTTAAAGACAAAAAACTGAACGCATGAAGCGGCTCGCCCTGGCCCAGCAGTATAAATAAAGATGCTGCAGCAGGCAGAGAGTGTGAGCAACAGGCAGAGGTGTGTGGACAGATTCAGGCTGGTAGACGTACTGGGACACTTTCTGCCCAGAACCCTACACTGCTCTGCCTGAAAGGCTAACAGATGGTGATAAACAGCGGGGGGCCGTTTTCAAATGCAGCGAGGCTTCGAATTTTGAAAACAGCACACAAGTCTGATCCACATTTCTTTTGGGAAATAAAGCAACCTTTGATTCTAGATGTAATCACTTCACAGCGACCCCCAGCAGACAAACTGCTGATTCATATCAGTAAGACACTAGAGTGTGTTTGGACTCCAGTTCGACCGATTGATCAATGAGACCTGCTGCAGGTCTCAGGCTTTAAAACGGTCTGAGACACGGAGCTGCTGATTGGGAGTTTTCCAGACATGGAGGGTTCTGATCAGCAAACCAACAAGCTTATCATTTCATCAAAGGTGATCTGAAAGTGAGTAGTCAGGACAAATATTTCATGATACAAGGCGATGCAGCTCAGTGAGTCAGACTGAAGTCTGGTAAAACTAGTCCAACAGCTTTCCATGGTGGTACATCGACTCCCGTTCGGTACGAAATTAAAATAGTACAGAATGTCACCAAGTTTATCCTCTAGACTCTCGTTTCAAGAATGTTCAACGCCACTGAGAAACAGATCATTTAGGAAATATTAGCTGTTCGATAGCTGGGAAATTGAAAGGTTAAAACTAATTTATCCACCAGTTGTGAATGTTGCTCAAGTCTTTGCAAAGAAAGACAACTAGAAGATGTGATCAGTTCTGTGTAGGCTAGTTTGAATCAAACTCAAAGTTTACAGCATCTAATCGCATTACTCTGAACTTTAGCTAAAGCTTTTTTCTTTGTTTGTTTGCACAGTCATGTTCAAACAGCCGACAGCAGGCCATCCCATCTTTTACTGCGCCAGAGTTTTGCAGGTAAAAACCTGCAGGTTCTTTCTGCTGGTACTGAGCCGTGTGGAAGTACAGAACATGAAGCCTCATGTGTCTGGCAATATCGCTTCAACCTCAGATACTGTGCAGATTCAGTCTGAAATGGAATTAATGCAGGTGAATAAATAAAGCACATTTTACAGGTCAAAATAAATAGGAATCAGGAAGCTGTTCTTTGGCTGTTTTAGAGTATCGACAGAAGGTATTAGTTTTTATTGTAACGATAAAAAAATTTTTACTTTTCCGCTAAACTGTCCCAGAAATTGAGATAAACGATAATAATGTTTGAGTAATAATAACGGCAATCGCAAAATAAAGCAAAGAATATAGATTCAAAGATTAATAAACTTCTAATTCTAATGAACATTTAAAACTGGAAACGGGGGACATCTTAAATATCCAAATTAAATCACAGAAATAAACAAATAAAATGAAAAAGTCTTTGTAAACAAAACTGTCCCAGATGAAACTAAAACACCATTCTGAAGACTTTACAGGTTTTGATAGAAAGAGATGAGAGAAAAACCATAAATCATGCAGACGAAAAAAATCATTGAGCTCGTTTTAATTTATCATGCGATTAATTGATTTATTGGTTATCACAACAGGGCTAATTGGCAAGTTCCAGCAAGACAAATTCAGGACTTTTTAAAAACCTATTCAACACCAGCTTGAATGAAACTGAAACTAGAAAAAAAAAAAAACAAACAAACTATAAAATGGTTGGGGGGAAAAGAACGGTGGAATGAAATAAGGTAACCACATAACAAACTAGGTCAAGGACAAAAACGTGCCACTGCAACAATGCGCGGCGTGCTCTGACTACATCCATTTTGTCATCAATATCGGGCGCCTTCAGGGGAAGTAACACACAGCTCGAAGCTAAAAATCACAGGCACTGTTGGCTTTTGCAAGCTCGAAGACCAAAAGGAGGAACTAAGTCTACATGTTCCCGTTTCCTGTATCCACTACAACTGATCCGGGATGTATAAACAAGTCT
Organism: Poeciliopsis turrubarensis; assembly: GCA_010277015.1. Lineage (NCBI taxonomy): Eukaryota > Metazoa > Chordata > Actinopteri > Cyprinodontiformes > Poeciliidae > Poeciliopsis > Poeciliopsis turrubarensis. Next base: position 1,699,071 of record VMRN01000046.1, on the reverse strand, counting down.
GAGTGGGCTAAACATTAGATCACTTCCTGGGTTTTATTTTTATTTGTGTGCTTTTGGAAACCTCCGTTCCATCCGGTTGCAGGCTGCGAGATGAGTCACAAACAACAAATTACAGCCTCTGGAGTTTCAACCGAGACGAAGATGTGCGTTTGCTGTTTATTGCAGCAAAGCCACGTTGTTTATCTCAGCGAGGACTCTGAACAGGTTCTGTTCAGCTCAGCCCGTCACTGGGATCCTTCAGCTCTCATGTGGACAAACAAATCAGCCTGAAAGAACAAATCCTTAAACTAACAGATGAGGACACTTCAATACGTAATCTGCGTCCGGCCAGAACATTTCAGCACAAGAAATCCTCCTGGTGTGGGAAGTTCTGACGTAAAACAGGGAATCAAAACAGATTGGCTTACTCATGCACCAAATTGTTCCACAAAAACAAAAAAAAGTTGGGATGCACCGATATTAATACTGCTGTTATGACCGATAACCGATATATATATATATTTTTACACTTTCAACATTGTTTGAAAGAGACTAGGTCAACCACATTGCTTTTATGATTTAGTTAAATGTCTTCATACGTTAGGGCTGGACGATATGGCTGAAAAACATATGATTTAAGAATTTCTCAGTCGACATCATAAATTATCAAATAAGTTTTTTTGTTTCAAATATCTGAAATATTACCAAACTAGTGAGGTGACCTTTCCTGTTATTGTTTTATCCGCAGTTTTCTCTTCTTTCTCAGAGTTTCGTCATTGGTTTTTATTTTTAAGCAGCCGTGAGACACTGTGACAAAACCTGAAACTGCTGCTGCTGCGCAGGTTACGCAACAGGTTGTTGCTAGGTAACCAAACTGTAAGTGAGTTAATCAATGCAACCAACTTTTCTTCAGCTTGCCGTGAGAAGCTCTGCAGCTAAGCTCTTCCCTATGCCTACGTCCCCCAGAATGCTCTATGGTTCTGGATTGAAGTTCAGTGAATTTTCTATATATTGAATTTTTTAATCAGTCGTATTCTCTATTAATATTGATCACATGTCTATCGCAATCCATACAGTTAGATTTATTGTCCAGTCCTACTCAGAACACTCGCTCACTATCACTTTACTGTACAAATATCACATGACCACCACTCTACCCTCCCCCTCCTGAAACAAAAACATAACCTGGTTGTTAATGTTGATCTAGTTTTACAAAGCGGATCATAATGTGGGGTGGCTTGCAAAAGAAAATCCACCCCACATTATGATACTGCCACCACTGTGTCAGTGTGTGATCTGAGGCATTAGTTTGCCAGCAATAGAAAAATGCATGGTTCTGGATGAAGAGGAGGCTGCATACATTTGCACACCACACTTTTCAGATATATTTTTCCTTTATTTTTATTTTTTTTAATGGAATCGATGTATAAATTTCATTTTACATTGCAATCCATACAGTTTGCGCCAATACTGCCGATATGCTACTGTTGGCCAGACCTGAAAGACATTGAAGGGGTACTAAGTACATATGCAGGGCTCAGTAAATCCCCAGTTCTCTTCATGTCAGAAAACCAAAAAACATGTCGACTTAAATGAGCCTCAAAGGTTGAACCTCCCACACAGGTTTGAAACAGGGAGGCGCTGAAGATTAATTAACATTTTGTTATTCCTTACATAGGGGAGCTTTTACTTTGAGAACCTCAAATAAGCAACGGATGGTTTTCTTAAATTACTACATTTCCTTTTAATCTAACACACTGGATGAAAATTATCCGAGTTCAAATATATTACCTAAGCAAAGCAGTTATGAAAAACAAAATCAAAAACATTTTTAACCTCCACCTTCTGTTTTCTTCCTAAATAGAAGAAAAGAAAAATTTTATCCATGTCAAAAACAGCAGCACAGATTTACATTCCACATTCAGTGGGCTCACTGTCGCGCTAATATTGGCTAATGTTAGCTTACGTCAGAAGATACTGGGGCATCACAGACGTTAATGGGTCAACATGCTAACTTTAGCTTGGGAAATTCATTTCAACAACGACTGCCTTCGGCTGAAGTTATATAATCCTGATTTAAAACAGCTGGTTAATTAAAAATAAAAAACTTCTTAATGGCAGTACCTGATGTCTGATTAAACAATGCAGTAAGAAGATAAAAACAGGGTTTGGATGAAGATTTGTTGTTGTGATTTAATAATGAGAAAAGTGTGTATGCTAACAGATTTAGCTTTAAGCCTCCTCTGTTTACATTTCATCAAGACTTAAGTGCTGAACTCCCACCTTGACCTTTGACATCCCATCCAGAGCTTTGGAGAGTTCAGATGCGTCAACTGGGCCATGCATAACAATTAAACTACTGAACGGACATCTTTAGGCTCTAAACACTAAACACTCTCCTGTCTGCCATCAGACTCTCAACCATTTGCACTGTTACGTAAAAGTTCAGTCTAATTCAGGTTGGCTGTTTTTCTGGAGCGCTGGCTGGCAATTATGCATCACCCCGACCAAATGGTTAAAATCAGCTGGTACGCCACTTTCTACAACAGATTAAGGGAATTATTACCAAATTAAGGGAATTATTACCAGGTAGGGCAACACCGATTGTAGTTTTCAGGCCGATCAGAGATCTTTAAAAAGCCTCAATTCCTGATTCTGATCTTAACAGATACAGATTTCTTTTTTTTGTCAGAAAAAAAATAAATAAAAATTACTGAATATAGATTTAGTGATTTCTAAGCTCACCGTTGTCAGCTGAGAAAGACACTAAGCTGACAACAGTGAGGTGACTATTGTTAACTCCCTGTCATTCAGTCTTCTTAAATTAATATCAAATTAGCTCCATAATTTCAATTCTTGATCTTTTCCGACAGGAAACAGACTTGATAATCCATTTTATTAGTGGTCAAAACTGTGACTTTATTGGGAATTCCAGTAAAATATTCAATCATCCAAGCGCACAGAATGTACTGTACCTTTAGTTTGGCAAATTAGCTCATACTCTTTTACTGTTGGGTAAAAAGAGTATTTTAAAAGAATGAGTGAATGCTGATAAAGCTTCTGTTAACGCCTGGCTGAACCAGTTCGTGACTGGATGTCCTTCTTCTCAACGAGAAAAGGAAAAGAGAAAACAGCCAGTTTGTCTATAAATGGAAACGTGACACGAACATGACTTCAAGGATTCAAACACTTTTTTTTTTTTTTCGGATTAACGTGCCCTGCTTCCTTAAAATAAACATGAAAAGAAGTCAAATACTTTCTGGAACGGCATGAGGAATAATCTGACAACTATGTTTTTTTGTTTTTTTTTCTTGTCGGTGACAAAGCAGGAACCTAAAAACAACAAGAGTCGACACAAAGGCTTCACGCCTTGTGTTTCTGTGAACGGCGGCGTCATGACTCAGTGTCTTTGTGTCACAGCAAACGCCAAAGGGCCCGGGCCCCTGAGCTACGAAGGCAACAATCAATGGAGCTTTGGAAAAACTGATGGAAAACCACTGGCCGAGCACCGAGGGAGACCAGGGGCAGAGAGGAGAGCCGGGAGGCTGGGTCGGCATCAACAGCAGCCTTTCACCGCTCTCATCTGCGTGACGGTTTCAAAAGAACGAGTCGATGCTGCTCTCATTTCCCTGAAAACTTCAGGGCCGGGAGTCACAGAGGCATGATGGGACAAAACACTCGCCTGCCTTATTAGTGAGGACACCTCCATCAAAGACACAGGAAACGGAGGTCAGGTTTGACTCGCAGACTGATAATCTAAGAGCGAAATTACAGATTACTTCCTTTTAAGACCTTTTCAATCCCACCTTGAATTAAATTTAAGACCAATAAAAAACAATAAATGTAGGGATGTTTAGGGGATACTGCTGTCTTGTTATTGAGCATCTAAAACTCTCATAATGCCAAGGTTAATTTATGTATTTATTCATTTATTTTTGCACAGAATACACCTAGCCTTGAATGAATTAGGCAACATGCAATATTTAACTTTTGTTTTGGCTGTTATCCTATTTTTATTTCCCTTTTGGTAGCATTTTATTAATGCTACCAATGACATGGAACCACAAACATACTTCTGTGTGAACAGTTTATAACCCCAAAGTGACCCGCAGCTGCAGAAGAAGAACGCAGCGCTCCATTTACAGACAGAGTCCAGATGGAAAGCCTCCTTGGTAAGCATTGATAATTCACCTGAACTGACAGTTTCTATTCCATCTGAATAAGCTGAAGGTATTTTGTAAAAAAAAAAAAACAAAAAAAACAAAAACAAACAACAACAAAAAAAACGACAATGTTCATCTCCAAATGTGTACAGTTAGTACTGAACAGTGACTCTCTAAATATAAATGCACGCCACACCTTTCAGACTTTTGTTAAAGAAAACGAAGAAAAGTTTGATTTTCCTTCCACTTCACAGTGTGACTGTGTGGGCACGCGGCACAAAAACACACCAGAGCACACTGAGGTTTGTGGTTGGAACAGGACAGAATGTGAAAAAAAGTTCAAGCGGAACAAAGACTTTTGCCAAGAGCTGCAACAAGCAAATGAAAACCAACCCAGCTACGACCACCGGCCAGGAAGACGACAATTACATTATTCATCATGGAGGTTAAGATGATGGAGAAAAAACCTCCTCTATGTGCGGTGACAATGATCAGATGATTTTTAGATTCAAATCGAATGCAAAGGTCATGATAGCGGCGAGTCATCTCAACTTCACAAGCCAGAAGAGCCACAAGGTTACAGTCATCTCGATACCGACCCAGCAGAAGCTGCTTGCTCAGTAAAATTTATGTAGAAGAGACTAGACAGAGCAAATTACCTTCTGAAGGCTGTTTGGGTTCAGCTGTGTCTTGTCTATTATCTTAATTGCCACCTGTGGAGAGGGGAAAAAAAAAAAAAAAAAAAGATAACTTAGCCAGAGGTGGAAAAGCGTGAAAAAAGACGGAGCCAACACCTGTGTAATTGAAAACAACACAGGAATTGGAGCTCTATAAACCAAAGTGACTGTAGTGCTACCATTCAGAGGTTGGAGGCCGTCTGAAAGCACAACGGCGTGGAATGTCAATCATTTCTGAAATCAGACGCTCAGCAGCAGCAGCAGCCTTGCTGAACAGATCTAGCAACCTGATTTCAATTCTTTATTCCCATACAAATTAAATGCAATCTATAATTATACAGTTAAATCTACAATATTTACCTTTCACATGTTACTACTTTAGTTTGTGCATTTGTAACTCATTTTTTTATATTTCACACTGTCTGTTCTTCCAATTTCTATATTTTGCCACAAGCTATCTTTACATTTCAAATCAAAACAAAAACTACTTTAAGTTTTAAATGTGGAATTCTATTTTTATTTCTGAATTTTGCTCAATTCTCATTTTGTTTTTGATTATTCCCTTACTTCTAATCCGATTTTAAATCACATTTCTATATGATACTGGCAGTATCATGTTTTCAAGGCACATGGTGCCATTTTATAGCACACTAAAGTAACTGTTGCCTTCAGTAGTTATAAAAATGCCTTATATAACTCCAATATAAGAAATTTGAGTGTAACTTGAGGTCTTGAAATTGGGTCTCTGTCTCTTTAAGAAGCTCCTATTTCTGAAACTCCACCATCAGAAAGACAGCACAACAAAAATGTTGCTATTAACATTTAGCAACATTTTACCAGCGTTGCTCAGACAAGTAGCTCCTATAATGAGCTCAGCAGATGCCCTGTTCCACCAAGTGTTTGCTAATTGCTCCTGGCTAGTCTGAAGGAGCTGACTTTAGAGAACTTACTTTTGAAATTAAAAGACGGCGATCTCTGCAGCTTACCTCTCTGCCAGTGAGGATGTGCCGGGCAAGTTTAACTTTGGCGAAGTTGCCTTTGCCGATGGTCTTGAGCAGCCGGTAGTTCCCCACATGGGGTTGCTGCGACTCGTCCGAGCTGCGGGATCGCATGCCGGTCCGACCTGAGCGTGTGCTGAGCTCCTGGCGCCCGTTGCTGTGAGATGTGTGCTGCAGACAGAACAATAACGGAGAACTGCTGCAGTGCTTCAAGTACCAGTAAACTGTTGATTAAACGAAATCCACTTTTACTGGTTGATCACCGATTAAAATATATATATATTTTTTTTATTTGCCGGAAAGCCTGACTTAATCAAGGCTGCAACTTACATCAGTCTAAACCGCAGCGATTCAGTAAGTCACCTCCGTTTCACACATTAGGTGTGACTTGGTACTTGAACTCATGACATTCTCTTATTACTAGCAGAACTGCTTTTTTTGTCCAGCGTTGGGCCGTTTTCAGCTTACTCAGTAGGGAACGTCAAGATCTGACACATTTCCAATCGGTGTGAACATTTCATGCTAACCACAACATTATGTGGTTACTAAAGCAAACTAAAAGGAACATGTTAAGCCGTGTCCGTTTTACTCCGGCTGCAGGAGACAGCTTTCAGCAGACAACGAGAAGACTGAATGAAGTGCAGCTGACACGGTCTGTCCTGTTCTTTCAAAGTTTCAACTTGTTATGGAACATGCTGAATATGAAATGTTGGCAGCCTTATGGAAGGCTCAGAGAAATCCTAACAGCTGGCTTACCATTGAAGTACTCAAAGAGACACAATGCTTGTCACGCCAAATGCTAATACAGAACGCTAAAGACAACTTCAAACGGAAAAAGAAATTGTGATGTTAAATTTTAAATGAGGAAAAGCTTGCTTTTCGCACACAAGGTGTAAACAATGAGTCACTGTTTACAGCAGGAAAACTGGAGAATTAGTTTCATTTGGTTTGTGGTTCTTAAAGAAAACCAGGAAAAGTAAAAACAAAACAAATCGAGATTGGAAATAAACCACGAATATGACCGGTTCAGCTCGAAATATCACTACATAAAGTCACAGTCGTTTCCTCAGTAATCAGCACACCCATAGAAATATGACTATTGTCATCTTATCATCTAAACAGATTTCCGTTTTCGGTATCAGAGTCTGACTCATCCTGAAAGCTCCATATCTCAGCCTCTTTACTACAGAGTCCTGACAAACTACTCCAGCTTTGGACTGTTGTTGGACATAAAGTAATCCACTCAATGCATTACTTTATGTCATTTAATTTCAAAAGGTTCATTGAAATTAATGCTAGTGTTGTCATATACAACCACACAAAGCCTTTCGAGTTAACAGTACTTTTGTGTTACAAGTGGAAGCTTTTCATTCTAATGCATCAATAAATCACACCAGTTTCCTTAATGTTTAGTGGCCAACAATCATCACCCCACTGTTGCCAACTCAGTCAATATATTTAATTACTTTTCAGAAAAAACAAAAGGAAAGAAAAATGGTTTTGGTCAAGACTGGAAGTTCAGGCTTTCTTTTTTCTTAATTTCTTAATCAGTTCAAACAGACACAGTTTGTTGGCTGCATCTCTTCTTTAGTCGCAGACAGAACGGTCAGGATTCTTTTAATTAGCACACATCATGTTTGGGTAAAAAAAATTTAAATTAGATCATTTAGAGTTTAAGAGATCCAGGATAAGTCCATCTGTTGGTTCACATCCACTTTCTGTCAGCAGATTAAAAATAAATAAATAAAATAATCCAAGTTCATTTTCAAATTTTTGCTGAAGTTTCATAAATGGGGGGGCTTGAGGCGGATGTTAAAAGTTTACGTCACTTGCAAGACTGACGCTGCTAAATGTTACGGAAAAGCACCTGAGGCACGTTTAGCTAAACCTCTCTTAACAGAGAGGCGTGTGTGTCTGAATTAAAGCTAAAGGGTCAATCAATTAATCAGTCTGGCTAAACAAACTGCTAGCACATAACTTATGCTACAGAACAACCAGAACCAACACACCTCAGATGAAAACATTACATCACGGCTCTAATAATGCTAACAATGCTGATCAACATTGTTGGTTGTCTTCATGAAACCTGACTGGTGGCTGCTCTGGCGTCAGGCTGTGTTTTTTTTTAAGTTTTTTGTCCCACTTTGATTAAAGCTGCGACAAAAACTTCTTTGGAAGTGGAACAGAAAATAATTTTATTGCTCACATGATTTATGGAATGCAGTCAAGCTAAAAAACAAAAAGGAAATACAATGATGGCCGATAAGCTTTGTTATGGTGCAGCCGAAAATTAAGCAGAGTCGCAGTTTAAAAGTTGTGGCGTCACAGAAAAGCCTTTATTATCCCTTTGTCTCCAGACAAACTCGGTGTCTACCCCCCCTTTCCTCTTAACTACCAACTAACTAACTAACTAATGCCGTTAGCGCTGAAGAATGTGGAGAGAAAAGCGTGCTGCACTGGTGAAGCAATTCAATTTGGAATTGAGCACATTTATATCCGTTTAAACACAAAGTTGAAAGTATAGCTAGCACTGTTTTTCTGACCGGTATCGGCTGAGGATAAACATCACATCTGAATCGGAAGTGAGAAAAGTGGACTGGTGCTTTCCTACTGTCACTGAGCAGAGAATGCACTGAAGAGAGAACAAAGATTTTAATTTAAGACCTACTTTAATGTCAGAAAATACTTACTTAACTTATTCTCAACATACTTCACAATGCAAGTTAAAATGACTTTTCAACTCGTTCTGATTTTAGTCTCACATGTATATGTGCTGTCGAGGTACTGCAGGTCATATGACAGTTTTCATTTGGCTACTGAAATTTAAGTTGTCTTTTTTGTTTGTTTTCTTAATTGCCAAACCCTCAGTTTACATTCTTTCCTGCAGTCAGTTGGTCTCTTCCTTTTGTACCTTTAAAGCCATTTCAGTACTTAAACAGTGTTGTAGTTTTGACTCATGTTATTTCATGAAACTGCATAAAAACTGTTTCACATCCTATTATTTCTGCTCTGCTCCACATTCGGTCTGACCGGCTTATGAAACGTCACAGATTATTGACGACTCTAGATCAAATCGCAACAACCAAGTCAGCTCCAGTTGGTAGGGATTATTTACTGGAGTCATATAACCACGTTGTTTTACTGTAGAGACAATACATACTGCAAAAACTAAGTTACTGCTTGCAGCAGAAAAGCTGTGAAGAATGTTTCTCAAATCTGTTTATTATGGCTCTTAAAGAAAAACTGGAATTAAAAAAAAAAAAAAAAAAAACACTACTGGCAGAATATAGAAACATTTAAAAAAAGGAACGGATGTACAAATTTAAGACAAACAAAATGTTAGACTTATGATAGAAAATCTAATAAAAGTCTCGACTTTCATCCTTTGCATTTCTCAAAAAAAGTCAGCACCAAAGCTTTTATGGGAGAAGCAAAAAGATTTACTAGATAGCTTAATGACTTTACAACTTTTTAATATCTCGCTAGTTGCGTGACTGAAGGACGGCGTTTTAGAAAATGCAGAGTACAAACAGTTCCCATACTGATCGGGACAGACTTCACCCTGCCGGACATCATCCACAGCACGCCACAGAAAACAAGATTGAAAGGACAGAACCTTTTTTTTTTGTCTTTTAAGATATCAGTTTAATCATTTTAAATTCCTTTTGTAGAATTGATTTCTCTCTAACTGGGAGATTTTCAGGAAAAAATGTCTGCGTGTCTCTGGACAGACTTGCGCTCAGACCTCCAGATAAGGCATCTCGGGCCGTCCGTCTCAAAGTGCAGAGAAAATATCCTCAAAACATTGAGAGTCCATCCCCACCTGTCTGCAGCTCTACCTGGGTGTGATCAGGTCCCCTGCTGGATGTTCAGGGTCTGTCACAGAGTGGGAAATTTAACTTTTACAGTTCAAACTTCCACACAGATCAACCTTTTTTTAAACAGGGACCAAACATGAAAAGCAAAAGAACAATGAAATCAAATTTAAAAATACAAACAGAACTCAGTGGAGGAGCTGCAGTTCCGATCCGAGTCACTCGACCCTGAAAACCTCAAAGCTTGAAGGAAGTAGACGTGAAAAAACATCAGTAGACCATAATAAGGTCAGTCTAACCCTGAACTCAGCCAGACGGATTTTCATTCTCTACAGGAATATCTTTGGGTTTCTGACTGCAAACAGCGCTGCAGATAAAAATATCATAAAGTAGGATAAGGTCACAGCGGCCGGAATAAAATAACTCAATATTACAACCGAACTGTGGCAAAAACAACATCTAATCCTAACATTTTGTTTCATTTTCCAGCTCCTGACTTCCTGTTTGGGAAATATGTCTTTCCTTGATGAAAGTCCTTCGTTTCTTTCGGGGAAGTTACTCACAAAGCTGCGGTGTCTCCTGGCTGCCTGGGTCCCTGTCATGTCTCTGCCCGCTGATAAGCTCCAACAATGCCGGTCCGTCCGGACTCCAGAGCTCCAGTGACCACACAGGAGGAGAAGCTCCAGTTTAGTCAAGCCCGACGCTGACACGCCCAAACCTGGAACTGGCCCCACGCGCTTTCAAAATAAAGGCCGCTTCGCTCGCGGTGGGAACATGGAGTCCTACATTGCTTATCTGCGTTAACATCAGCTTAAAAGTACCAGCTACAAGTACCAGCGACAACTCCTTATTGGCTGGTTTGTTGACACAGCGCGGAGGCAGAGCGGGCGCCGCACGCCAGCCGCTAAAGAAGCGGCTTCCTCCCGCTGAATCAATAGTTGGGAGATGTTTGTGCTCCGTGTCTCCGGCTGGCCGCGAGCCGCGGCCGAGACGAGTCATGGGACGCAGCAGGTCACGCGCAGGTGTTTGGGGCCGTCAGCCGCAGGAAGGGAGAAAAATAAAACAGGCCGACACTTGGGAGCTGTTTTAGTGTTTAGCTGTTTAAAAAAAAAAAAAAAAAAAAAAAAAAAAAAAAAAAGGAAATATTTGAGAATTCCCCCCAAATATATTTTCTTTCATTTTCTGAGCCAATTTGTTTCATTAGGGAACAAGCAACGTGTTTTAAAATGATAGGCTTGATAAAACATTACTAGAAAGAAAACATTTTTTATTATTGTAGTTAAGAAAAAAAGACATTAATCTAAAAACATAAACCGATTATCTGACATATTGAAATAAAATGTTACAAATAATAATAGTCAGCAGGAAGTTGAGAATCGAGTTTTTTAATGACTTATTGTGTGAACAAACGTGTGATTGTAACAGTGTTTCTTATTTAATGCAAACACTCCAGTTGAACAATTTTGTCTTTTCGACACATGCAAAATATTAACAAAGTTTCGTAGATATTGGTAATAGGCCATTAAAGGCACGCGCGTCGTCTTGACCTGGGTTACAAAAATCAACAAGCCGTGTCTGTCTGCATTTAGTTGTGGCAAAGCAGCAGAACCTTCTATTAGCGGTGCACTGATTGCAGTTTTCTGGGCGATCACTGTGACCTGTCGATTCTGACCGATGCTAATTTTCTTTCACCCTGAAAAGTTGCTAAGCAACAAAGTCGATACGTTGGCAACAGTGGGGACACAAGCTGGCGGCTGGGTCCATCAGTCACGTCCTCTCTCACAGCAGGGTGAGAGAGAGAGCAGTGTAAACCTTTACACATTTCAAGCAACGACCACAGTATTCTAAGGACTTTAATGGGATTCTGTGCAATTCCGCTGCACCGAAAGACTGAAATGTTGGCCATCTCTTTCGTCCCTTCCAGAGCAGCTCCAGCTCAGTCAGACTGGATGGAGAACGTTTGTGATCATCAGCTTGAAAGTCTTGACCCAGATTCTCTTACAACGGGCCATTGTGAGACATAAAAATGCTTTGATCCAACTGATTAGCTCCAGCTGCATCTTCAGAGTGGATGTTGTGTTGGAAAGAGACATTCTCTCCTCTGTCCAGCTCCATCCATCCTGAAGACAGGTATTCACACAGCATGATGCTGCTGCCATGGTGACGACCGTGGGTTCAGATGGTCACTTATAGGAATTTTGCATATTGACCAAAAAATTCAGTAAACACATTTTGCTTTTTTTTTTTTTTTGCAAAATGTAAGTGGATTTCTTATAGTTACACACACACACATATATATATATATATAATGCCAGATTTGTGGAGTGAACAACTTTATATACACTACTTCTTATTAGTAAAACTGCACAAAACATGCACTTAGTTTAACATTCTTATTTAAGCATTTAAGCAAATTGATTCAGCAGAGTATATGAATGTTGCATATATTATTCTTTTTAGTGATTATTTTCAGTTCACTTAAAGGATTGAAAAAAAAGTCGGTTTGAAATGATTCCGACCGAGGCCCTTTATTTTTTTTTAATTTCAGGCCGGAAGTAGAGATGGTTGCATCACAACCGACTTGACGACTTTTTGTTTCTCACAGGGGGAAGGTGGGTGGGGGGGATTCAAGCCTCCACGAAGGGGTGGAACTAAAGCGGCTCCAATCTGGGAGCTGACTGGATGAAACCCAGTGGTGACAGCTGCGGCGGCCAATAGGAAGCCGAGAAAGAAACTTACTGTTGCCTGCCAGAATCAGCAGGCAAAGTACTTTAGTTTTGTTTCGTGGTAAGGCCTAAATATCCCGACTGCACCGTATTACCTGCAAGAATACAAATTTGGCGTCAAGTAAAGCATTACGCCTAGAATAATTAGATGCATCCACATCAAGGATGAACTGGGCGTGATTTGACGTAGAAGTTGTACTTGTTTACGATTTCCAATCAAAGTAGAACTCGCACCGAGGACCAATTGGGTTAACATGCACACAAACGATAAAAACAAATCAGTGAAATTCAGAGAAACGTGCGATAAACAAGCTCCTCTACTTACACTTTCCGTCACCTTCTCGTTGACCGTCGGTAAAGGAGTTTTTGTTGACATCATTTATTAGGTCTTCCTTAACCAGGAGCCGTTTGAGGTGGAAAAAAAAATAATCCTCAGCTTTAAATCCAGCAGCCAAGAAGTCTGGTTATTATTGCTTTGCTTTGCAGTTCTCTGTGGAAAAACAGGCTCAGCATGGATCGTGACAATTTTCAGCCCAGACCGGACGTGTTAGAGCCAAGCACCTGAGATATTCCGGAGCGTACAAAAATACTAAAATAAAAAAAAATTGACAATCAACTTGTATTTAGTGTTTAAGCTGCGGAGATAACATGTTCCTGCTGTAACCTTTGTTTGACTCGACGGGCTGGCCGGAGTCCGTTTGTCCGTTCGGCTTTCAGTCAGTGAAGCTAACTAAACTAACGTGAAGGCGCAGTCGGTCGTCACTTCCAAAAATCACCACAGTCCTCTTCCTTCCCCCCCAGAAATGACTCGCTTTAAAAAAACAACATGACCTTCGGTGGTAAAGGTGGGCGTTTGGCAGACGTTTTTAAAAGGTCCGGTTGACTGAAACGCTTGCCATAGGCTCGGTTTCTCCCATCTCCAGCGGCCCAAAGTGAAGCGGGTCTGTCTGTTTTAGGTGGGACCAAAATGGCTACTCAGCGGCTGGGCTGGATTAAGACGCATTCACGGACTCCTCGCTTGCCCGGATATCAGAAAATCTTCGATTCAATTATTACGATTTAAAATTACTATCCGGGGGGGCTGTTCCTGAAAATATATGCCCTGATAGAAAAATGAATAAATAATAATAATAATAATAATAATAATAATAATAATAATAATAATAATAATAATAATAATAATAATAATAATAATAAAAACATCTGACCAGCAGAATGTTACCTTCATATGTTTTCCTTAAATACCTGGTTAAACTATTTAGAGATTAAAATAGTTTAACGACGGGTTGTATACGGGATGTATGAAATGTGGAAATCTGAAATGTAAAAATCACAGTGTACATTTTCCTGTGGGTACTAACTCAAAATTGTTCCGTGTCTCTTTGGTGAAAACTGTTCATGTGGATTATTCTTAATCCTTAAATCAGATTTAATTTATCCCATGACGTTGTGGCCCCAAAGTGTGCATATGTGAACTTACAAGAAATTTGACTTCGTAATTTGATGGCTTGAAATTGGGCCTCTGTCTCTTTAAGAAGCTTCTGCTCTTTCACACACTCTGCCTTCATCACATCATCTCTCCATTAAGCCGTTTACCAACTTTCTTCAGAACACTAAGCTGAGAAATAGTTTGTCTGAGCTCTGTAGAATCTCAGTTCCGCCAGGTGTTTGCTAATTGCTGCTGCCGCTACTCTGAAGGGGCTGGACTGCAGGATGGAAGTGTTTTGCACCCCTAAATGGTTGCCATGGGAGATTCAAGGATTTCTAAAACATACATGAAAGGATCAAAACAAACACTCTCAGTTGTTTTGAGAGTGTTTTCTTATTGACGACGGAATAACATGACATAAAGCTAAATATATATATATATTTTTTTACCTTATGCTGCCCCTTTAAGTTATTATTCACATGCATGTCCAAAAGGAAAGCTGGTCCGTTTTGTTGTATGCTGTTAAAAAGGAGCATTAAGTCCCACATACCGTGGCTTCTGTTTTTATGAGGTTTGTCTCACTCACTTTTGTGTCCGACAGGACATGAACGCCTCACAAGCATGTTTAGCTGAACGAGCGGAAACCGACTGACCCCGGTCCCACCGGACTACAAAGTGCTGCGAGGACCGTCACCAGTCAGGAGGAAATGGTTGCGTTGTTCGCTTCAAAGAAGAATGTCCGCGCTGCTCTTCGCTGTCCGGCGTTCGGAAGGCAGAGACAGAAAATAACAAGGTCGTCAATTACTTTAGATGAACATTTTAGTCTTGGATTTTTTTTTATGAATAAATGTATTGAATTATTCAATTTAGTCATTAAACATTTAGAGACGATCGCGTGCTCGACTGACGGGATGCACGGATTCCTGAGTTTCTTAAAGTCACAGGCCACTTCTACTCTGTTAATTTAACTCAGTTTCAGCTAGTATTGAGTGAAGCCAAGCTTTCGATGATGTATGCCTTTATCACATACGTTGATCAGTTAGTGTGAATATTTCCTTTTTTTTTTGGAAGTTAAATTTCCAACATAAAAAGCTGCATTATATGGCCATATTATAACTCCTGCTCCACTACAGTGACTAAAGCTTACTGTGGTACATGGAGATGCAATTTTATGTTTAAGCAAGTCTGAACTGTGAGGAAAATACTATGACAAAAGAAGTTGAAACTTTTTACCTTTCTAGCAAACGCATATTATACATTTTAGGCGACGTCAAAACAAAAGAATGGCCGTTATTGTAAATGTCGTCATGATTTCCAACACTTTAACCGAAACAAACAGTCAGGCATGATGGATAGCAAAACATTCTTTATTGACTGGAAAAATACAGGGACCTCAAAACAAAAAGAGGAAAGAAAGAAAAAGTGCAGTGAAAAAGATCCCATAACACCCTTGATTAAAATCCCACAAATCAACTTCATTTAATAAACTCATAGCAGAATTATACAGTTATTTTGTGGCAGGTGAAGCGCTATAACACTATATCATGCTGTAAAGCTGGAGGGTATATAGAGGGCGGTAGGAGAGGAGGGGTGAGGAGGGGGAGTCAAGAAGGGAAAAGCTGAGCCGTATGGGTCGTACAGAGCCGGCTGAGTCGAAGCCACAACACAAGAGAAAAGCAGCAGCAGCACCCAGAATCTCTCAGATTGCATCGATGTCGATATCGTCCTCTTCTTTCTCTGGTGTGTCTGGTTTCACGGTCTCCACTTTGAGCTCGCGGGCGGAGGATGAGTACACCACCTGTGGGAAGAAAAAGCACAAAAACTCCTGTAAGCAGCGTATTTATAACGCAGAGTTCAAGGGTTGCTTGTAAGCAACTGTTTTCTGCATCCATTCCCTCCTGATGTCTGAACCCGTGTGCTGCCGTTTCCTCCACAACATACTGGTATTATAATCAGTTTATTTTCATGTCAAGGCCGGTGATGTCTAAATATGGGGTTAAATACTCAGCTCTTATAATTGTTGTGTATTCTGAAATATTTTCCAGAGATTCAGATCAATCTTTGCACCACCGATAACATTTTTTTGGCTAAAACGGCAACGGTGGAAAACAGATGTCTGTATCAGTCTAATATTTAAAGTGGAACAACGTGCGACATCATACTGCATTATCCATCTTACACCATATTTAGAATTCATAATCGCTCTTTCTGAACAATTTCAATGAAGGTTTGTTAAAGTTTATTTCTATATTTTGACCTACTTTTTTTAATGCATTGACAAAAACAAACATTTTAAGTTCATTCAGGGTTGATTTTCTATATAGAATCGGCATCAGCCGATTCTATGTCGAATCAGATATCAGGAATGAAACAAGTTGATGAGTTCATCGCTAGATCAGAGTGGGATGCTTTGACTTTCATTTTGTTTTAACAACTTTGTCGAATTTATTTATTTTTTTTACCAAAGACAAAAGATGACCTTCAAAAATCCTAAAGTAAATACAATTTTATGTTTTATTTTATTCTCTTATTAACTGCATGAATCAATACACTATATTTTCTGAACAGGTGTGCATGAATTAGCATAGGAACTATCACTTTAAAATTGACACTGCAAAAGAATCACCTGCCAGTTTGGAGCACTGATGGCATTTCCAGGAACTTTTTGTCCAAACGAGAAAGAAAGAGAAAGGTCGTACCTCAACGTTTTCGTCGTCTTCCTCCTCCTCCTCCTCTTCGCTGCCCTCGCTCTCTTCCTCCGCCTCCTTCAGCCATTTGACAAAAGGAGCGGCCTTGGCATGGATCTCTTTGGCAAGTTCCTTGGAGACATACTTCTTAGAAACCTGAGGAAAACAGGAAATGAGAGGAGACAAGGGAAACGTTGGTTACAAGAAAAACAAGATGTGAAACTACTAACATCAAAGTGGTGCAAATATGAGCCTTTGCTTATATTTTTTGGAGACACTTGAGAGCTGAACCGACGGCAGCTGCCAGCTCACTGACCCTCTCGGCCCAGGCGAAGATGACGTCCTCCTCCAGCAGGTCGGCGTCGTACAGGTCTTTGAGGATGATGGCGACGCGCGGCAGCAGCTGCACCTGGTGGAGCTTCACCACGCACTCGAAACCTCCCAGCAGATACTTCTGGGCTTTCTTGTTGTTGTGACAGAACTGGGATGTGAATATGAATAACATACAGCAGATACGTTACAATCACTTCCAGCAGAAAAATGTGCCTTATTGAAAAAAAAAAAAAAAAAAAAAAGTTAAGTTTTCTTAGTGTGCATGGAAGAACCTTCAACTGCAATACCACTGATGACCACAAGGCGCTGGTTTCATATACATTCAAACAATTAAAAATAATTGAGTGTAAATATGGGTCCTCACAGAAATGCATTCATGTTAAAATGAGATCTCAATAATTGATCAGGATTGCCAGAGCTTTCAGATAAAGTCACTGAACGTGGCCATCATGTCTACTGATGGACTGAATCAAGAACTTCTGCACTGAGAAAGAAAACTGCTCATGTATAAATGAAAAAGACAAAAAAACCAAGAAGCCTCAAGCTGCGTATTTTATCAATTTGTCTTCATTTTATATTTTAGAAATTGAGTATTAAGTCATGAGACTCTCAGATTACATGTCTTGCTCTAAATATTTAATGTAACAATGTTTTCCATCATCTGAAGAACTTGTGATCATTCTCAGTTTAATGTACAAAATAATCCTGATGACAGGAGATGAGGGTTTCTCCACAGCCAATGCTGAAAGTTCAATGTGGCTTGTGGCCACCACTGTTTATTTTACGCGTTAGTTTTTGTTTTTATTCCTGTAACTGAAAGTTTGGAGTGTTAACATGAAACTTGAGCAGTAGTGGGCTGGGTTTCTTTTTCCTTCAGTAATTCAATCAGGGATAGCAATGACTGCTGACGCCGTTTTCATTTCCCCATCTTCAAAGATCCTCTCACTCAGTCCAAAACGATGATACTTTTTCCAGACAGTTTTCCTATTGTGGAAGTGTTCTTAAATACTATCATTTAAAAAGATGGAAATAAATGGTTAATAATAAATCTTGCTGTTTTTACTGTTTGTTAAATGAGCTTTCTAAATGAAGTTGTTGATGATTTTCAGACGGTTATAACAGAGACGTACTCTCAGGAAGTGGCGTTTGTACTTCTTGATCTGGTCCCGGATGTTCTCGTTGAAGAGGAGCTCGCTGAGGATGAGTGGACCCATGGCCTTCACGTCCAGACGCTCTGCCTCTGCCAGGATCTCTTTATCTGCGCCATCGATGGTTCCGCTCTCCTTCTTTTGCTGTTTAAGAACAAACAAACAAAGAGGTGAACAACTGCGGGGAAAGATTAGTTTCTGTTCAATCTAATAAATGGTCCCTCGGCTGCTCAACTCGACACTGTTTGGGTGGTTTTCCTTTAGTACCGTACTGTAAGCGACACAAACATGGATGAACTTTCTGCGTTTTATTTCTTGTCTGATTCTGTTGCTGCTGGGAGTTGTACACTGACTCCACCCCGTCAGCCGATCAGATAGCATCTTCAGCTGAAGCGTACTCAGTCTCGGCGGTCTTACTTTCACAAAGCTGTAAAAGAGGTTGACCCTCTCCTCCAGAGGTTTCTCCAGGTCCTCGCTCAGGGTCAGATTCTTGGCGTGGTCACTGATCTCTTCCATCCGGCGCCGCTGTGCCTCCTCCGTCGTCTCCTCTGCCCAGTCCTCGTCCTCATCGTCTCTGTCCTGGAAATGGGAAGGAAGAAGAAACTGCATTAAGCACCTGGTTCTATAAATAATCATAAAACTAGAACAAACATTGTGGGATAAAACTGTGTATGTGTTTTGGTTGCCATGGAGAGCAAAGGATTTCAAAAATGCATGGCACTCCAGGTTTGTTTTTGATTATGGAATAACATTATAACATGACGTAAATCTGAAAAAGTCAATTTTACATGAACACTGCCCCTGTAACTTGACTGACAATGACAGCTGACTCCATCTATGCGTGGGGATCATTCCTCCACTGAACCATCATGTGAATGACAGCAAACGCACCACAGCTTGAGGGGCATCAATGTTGTCCTGGTTTCCAGTCTCGCCACTGCCAGAGCCATTTTCCTTGTCCTTCTTGCGGTTCTTCTTTTCCTTCTCTTTCTTGACAGATGCAGAACCGCCATCATTGCTCTCTGTTGACAGGAGGAAACAAGCAAAGCAAAAATAAAAAATTGTGTCATAACACAATTTTTGAACGAATTTAAGAGAAGAAGTTCATTTTAGGGTTGACCGACCCCGCGCTTCTTACCAGGTGGGTTTTTGAGAATGAACGTGCAGAGTTTGTGTCTGGTGTCTAGCATGCCGCGGTATCCACAGGCCTTACAGGAATTGCCGATTGTTTGTTTCTTAGGATTGACATGCTGTAGGGGAAGACAGAAATTAACATAATACTACTATTCTATCCCCTTTATGCAAAGTATGATCTTTAAGCTCAA
Organism: Poeciliopsis turrubarensis; assembly: GCA_010277015.1. Lineage (NCBI taxonomy): Eukaryota > Metazoa > Chordata > Actinopteri > Cyprinodontiformes > Poeciliidae > Poeciliopsis > Poeciliopsis turrubarensis. The sequence goes on along the minus strand of VMRN01000046.1, from coordinate 1,679,791 downwards.
CTTCTCAATTTTTTCTTCAAAACAATTCATAAATAGTTCTGTTTCCCATTGGACGGCTTGGTTAAATATCTTTGAGGAAGCAGAAGACCATTTACCAGGTCAGTTTCAGGGTTGTCGCACTCGGGACACAGCACAAATTTTCTGATGAACCCATCGAGCATATCCTGCAACTTGTTCGCCTCGTGGGATCCGTTGACGATGTAACGATCGTTTTTGGTATCAAACTGGGTCTGAGCACCGAGTTCACAACCAAAAAACTTGGTCGGGTCTGCAGAGAAGAGATGAGGCCACCAGTTAGAACTACTCTAATTATAAAAATACCACAATCAAGATGTCTATGTCTTTTGTGAAGCATGTTCTAATTTTAGTTTCCAGCGTGGTTCCACTGCGTTTATATTCTCATTGTGTTTTTATAATTATTACAGTTGCATTATTATAGAAAAGCATTTTGCAATATTATTATTCTGTATTGAGACAATATTGATCAGGCTTGACCCACATTTCCCTCAGCGCTCTCTGCCATCATCATTACATCTTTCTGATGTCAGAGGAGACATCTTTATTAAAGTAGACAAACATGCCATGATAGTTTATGTAAGTAGAGAAAAAAAAAAAAAAAAAAAAATCACTACAGAATCTGAATGCACTGATTGTGGCATTGAATGTTCCTCAGAAATAGTAAGTCAACACTCTCCAATGCTGCTACTAAAAGTTAATTTAAAAGAAAGCCAAACTTTTACTTTTCACTTCTTTCTGCTAGCATGAGATTGAGATTTTGTCACTTATTACTGAATACAGAATCAACAGTCCAAGGCAAGAAAAATAAAGCAAAAATGGCAGGTCTCATAACACACACACACACACATACACAGTATATATATATTTTTTACATTGTTCGCCCCAGATAAGCTGAGGTAAAACGGTAAAGTTTACTCACATGTTGGAGGCCTGTTCAAAGCCTTTGCAACATCAACCATGTTGACAATGACCGTCTTGATTCCATTCCCTTTGCCTTCAACCTGAACAGAAAACAGAAAAGACCATAAATCCCAGCGCAACAGATTTTATCTTTTTTTTTTTTTTTTTAAATGGCTGGGATAAACTTCAACCTGTCGGGGTTACCTTGGCAATCAGACGGGGCATTTTGTAGCGATAGAACTGGTCTGACACGCTGCGGTTGACGTTGACAGACATTTTGGCTGGATGTTAGCACTATCAGTAAGATAAAAGGATCTTGGTTGGGGATTTTTCGGGATCTTCTGTCTGGAAAAGAGGGGATGACATAAACGACTGCAAGCGTGCTCGGTCTCTGACATGAAAAACGTCGTGCCGCTGTGGCCGCAAGCTCCTTGCTTGAAGGCTAGGTTTCCACCACACAGGTTCCAACGGCTGCGCAACAGCTCTGAAAGAGGAGGAGAGGGACAGCCATAAATATTTCAGAAACAAAGACGAGCGCTCCCCTGCTTTTGCTAACCTCTCTGGATGAACAGCACAGAGAAAGAAGCAGCTTAGGAAAAGGCTGTTTTCTACTAAGTCTGTGTGTTGTGAAACATGGAGAGTGTCTGAATGGTCTTCATTTGTATTACTACCATTTAGACCAGGCAGACATAAATTGGTAGATTGGATGTTTTTTCTCATCAGTAATGGCTGCCTTATCTATAGATGGATGTGGTAATGTAGTGAGTTTGTAATGAAGTGATAAAATTCTTATCACTTTATAAGTGACCAGCTCTAAGACCAGGCTTAGAGCAGGTCTGTTTAAACAATGGGAGACATCTCAAACTTAAGATGTTCATATGCAGGAGATTAATAACTATCTGCAGGTATTGAGCATCTAGATTAGAGGAGGCATCTGTCACAATGCAAAGAGCAACTTGTACCTATTGACCTAGACTATAAAAAAAATAAATAAATCAAGTTTTAGGAAAATACTGACATTTTACGGATTCATTAAAAGAATCAAGTCATTTTTCGGTAATTTTATTTAAAGAAAAATCTCAACTTTCATATTTATGTTAAAGGTATGTAGTTAGCAACCTAATGACGAGAAAAGGTTGTTTTTTTTTAAATAATCCAATAGTATGAACATCCCCCTGTTCATACTATTGTGAAAATTATGTGCAGATATTGACTTGAACGCAATCAATAAATGAATAAAACAAGACTTTGTGTGTTTACTTGAACATCATTGTCATTTATCATTTTTAATTAATGATACCTGTTGAGTGGAGGGTCCTGATGAGCCTCAAGCAGCTTTACAGCTGAAGGTTTTAGTTCAGTTTGGGATTATTGGGAGTATTTTTAAACTGAGCTACAGATCACTGGCCCTTTACAATATTTTGAGAACAAGGTTGAGTTTGTCAGTTATCTGAATCAGAAGAAAGTCCATATCACTATGCTATCATCCCATTAGCAGAAGTTGAAGAGCTGAATAATTCAAGCTCTTCAACAGCTTCACCCAATCCTCAGAGGCTGACGAGACACAGCTGTCAAAGCAGAGTGATACAGCCTCAAGCAACATCATTTTTACACATAATATAGGTACAGTTTGAAAACAAGTAACCTTCACATTCCATTATAAAACTACAGAACATTCATATCCGCTATTATTCAATCCAACGGATACAAGAGTTAAATAATCAAACCCAGCTAAAACTGATAAATCCTTCTGATTAGAGGTCAACATCCCCCTGTTACTGTTTTCTACAGATTCACTGCAGTAAGATATTTGTCTAATGCAGAGATAGATTCCATTCAGAAACTCACGACAAATATACAAAACGATCTCTTTAAAAGGTAACAAAAGCAACAACAAAAAAGTATTTTACATTTTAAAAATGAAGAGAAATTGGATGCTGAATAGTTTTAAATACAAAAGAGTTCCTTATAAAATTTTTAGCTTATAGCCAATCTATTCAGAAATTTACCCAGATTTGTTTTTATGATAAATGATCAAATCAGCATTGTTTATGCATTGAATATGAAAATAATAATTTTGCATTCCAGTCAGCCAGCATGGATTTTAAACGAAAAAGAAAACCAAGCCTCTTAGCATGAAGCTTAAACCCCTCTTTGTAGCCACAATAATGGAAATGTATAAGCCTTTTGTCTTATGCTGGGGGGCCTCTGGCTTTTTGACATTAATAGGTCACAAACATGAGGCCCTTCAGCTGTGGTCCGACTGATGGAATCCGTACAAATCACACCTGCTTATAACCTGACAAAGGTTATTACGGTAAATGTCACAAAATGAATGACAAGTGGCTGATCTTCCATGAAAATCCTTTTTGGAAAACCAGAGAGGGTTGGGAGGGGGGACTACTCGGGTGGAGGCTAACAAACTAACCCAGCTAGCGGCTTGGTGCAGAGTGCGTCACACAGCCACTGCACACGAGTGACGAGACTGGGAGAAGCCATTTTGAACAGTGGCTGAGAAGACGGGGAGCGCAGCTAAATACTGCGGAGTAACGGCAAAGCAAACACGAGAATAAACCAGCTCAGTAACCCGTCGCCAACAAGAAAAACGAAACATAATGTATGTTGGAATTCGGTTCCCACAACTTACCGTTTCTGCAAAACAAAGACATAAACACAACGCTGATCGTCCAAATGCCGCAGTGAACGGTGGTCGATAGCTGGTGGTGTGTCGATTGCGGCAGCAGGGTGTCTAAAACGTTTTCTCAAAGCTTAACACCCTGAGGCGTCCAAATGGTGTCGGTGCCAGGTTCAGAGACAGAGGAGAGCTTTCTGGAACGTCCTCGATGTCCGGGAACCTTTTAGTGGGGGGTGGGAGGGGGGAGAAAAAAAAGAAGCCATTAACGGCGGATTGAAATGCCAGCATCAGCAGGTGCGACGGGCCATAGTGTTCAGTTCGTTTTAACACTGTCGTCACGACATTGTCGTTATTCATTAAAACGCTGTTCTAATTACCTCTAACAGAGCAGGGGAGGCAAGTAAGACGGGTAACCTGATTGGCTAATGACTATGCGTTCTGGTAACCAAGTTTTTAATGACAAATAGTCAATTAAACACTCAAATATATAAATTATGCGTATAATAACAGGCTAACAAAACTGCAGTTTTACCGTTGATTATGTCCACAGAGTGCTGACGTTTACAGAAAAAAAAGCCCCGTGCCCAAACGCAAGGCCAACTGACGCCACGCAGCTAAAGCTAACATAGTTAGCCAAACGCAGTCGACGCCATTCAGATATTATAATTACGCAACGTTCACAACACCGTGTAGCTAACTTCAGTTTTTCTACTGTGTTACGTCCACCGTAGAAAAATAAAAATGACGAGTAGAAAGGGCCGCGATGCAGTTATTTATCACCTACCTCTCGAATGTTCTGCGAAATGCAGCTTTTCGTGTCGATTTTTTTTTCTGACAAGCGTTAAAGTTGAATAAATTTAGCAACATCCGGTCTCTCTGTTGTCTAACATTAAAAGTCTGCTCAAATACGTACTCGCGTGAATTTAGTACTTTATTGAGAGCACCAAAGAGGTTGACAGTAAGAACATTACTAAACAACGAGAATCATGTTCTAGGTTGATAATATAATAAAGAAACTTGTTACTTGAGGCTTTTAGCAATCTGAACTGCACAAATTAGATTTGCATGGGTTTTATTTTGAAAGGATAAGACGACGCAGTGTCTAGCTTGATGACGTTTTTCTTCTTCGAATATGGACATGTAGAAGTAGATGTCGCCTGAAACCCAAAGCATACGTCAGTGCCGTCGCCATCTTGTGTTGAGGGAGCGCTCCTCCCTGCGATCCTAACCAGTGTGAAAAGGATGAGACACCGGAAAGATGCAGAACTTGTACGGAGCGAAAACGGTGACAGCTCCATAAACTCGTTGCTGAATGTGTCACTTATAGGTTTTAGCACAAAATCAAATAAAAAGCAAATAAACTCGGAACATTTTGCTGGTGAAATGGATTGCTTCAGTCATTTTTAAAACATAATTGTTAAATGTCAAGAGACATGGCAGGTTAGAAAGTGGTAAATGCTTATGAAAGTAATCTCAAACGTTCAATACAAGATTGTCCCTTTCTATCCGTCAAATAGTCACAGACAGTAATTACTCCCTCATGAAATAACATGAGGGAGTAATGTCAGGGTATCCTGGTATTACAATCTGGTTTACCATGTGTTATAAAATGAAAGCTGGGTGCAAACGTGCTTATGATAAATGGTTTTGTTAAAACAACAGCACACATTCAAACCAGAAATATTGCAATATAAAGATTTTTCCTCCATAAATTAATTGCTACAAGGCGACAAGAACATGCCTTTAAGACCCTGAGAGCAGCCAGCTTCTCAGTTTGTGGCCTGCTTTCCTTTGGAGGATGTCAATGATGCTTTTGTCAAGTTTTCACAATGATTGCACATGCCTTACAATGGTCATAGTGTGACATATTTGTGTTATTATTATTTTATTGCTCAAGGCAATATTCAAATACACTAAGAAAACTGATTTTGTGTTTATATATATATAATAAATAATAAATTTTTTATTATATATATATATATATATAAAATTAATGTTTAGATGTTTAGAATATGATATCTCCACAAAATCTTTTTTTATCAGAATGTACTAAATATGGTGCGTACTTACACATATTTGAGAATATAGAGGACTGCATTACTTAGAAAAACTTAGCATTTGTCAGCTTTTTTTATTTATGTAAGACAATACTATACTCAAGTTCAGTTCAAATTGGAAAAACTGGCTGCATTATTATTTTTAGATTAACTCTTTTGTATTTTACTGTTCTACATTTTTTAGCATTGTGTGTAAAATAATATATATTTTTAAAAAGCCACTTAAAATCGTTTGAAAACGTGTGATTGTTCTTATAGAGAGTTTTTGTTAACAGTTGTCTGAGGTTCTACATGGAGGGGCCCCCGTACAAAGATGGCGGCTGCGTGGGCACATTATATTCCAGTGAATGGCACCCAAGGCGACTTCTACGAGGTTATATCTGTGACTTTCGCAGGCACTACGTCAGCATAACTGTCATTTTATGAGTGGCAGGTTCGTACAAACACCATTTCCAACCAGTAACGGTGATAATTTAATCAAATATTTATATTTGCAAATTAAATATGTCTTCCAGCGTCTCCGTAACTCATTAAAAGTTTATGGACAGACGTGGCTCAGTATCATTGGATTAACAGCATTTGGGATTTCACATGTCACAGGGATCCTTGACCTAAACGCTTCACATAGTGTCCTGAAAACACTTTTTTTTTATATTTTAATGAAGTAAGACGGTGTTATCATCACCATTTCTGCCAAGAACTCAGAAAGTTTGTTTGAGATGTATCTCAGAAAGTTTCTAGAAAAGAAAGTGAACATTTCTGAGTTTGAGAAGTCAAACATTTGCAAAAAAAAAAAAAAAAAAAAACTGAAATTTTGATTACTGATCGCAGAAATTTTATGGACAAAAACTGAAATTGTCTGAGTTAAAGAAGTTGAAAATTTTCTAGGAAAACTAAAATTAATCTAAGAACGTTCGAGAAATAAAGGTTGAAGTAGAAAATTTTCGATTTTTTTAGACTATCATGTCCAAGTTTTTTCATAGTAAATTTCTGATTTTTTTTTTCTAGAAAAATTTCGACCTTTCCAGCTCAGACATTTCCACGTCTTTTTTTATATAGAATAATTCTGTGATTAATTTAAAAATGTCACAGTATTTAGGCGGAAATTTCAATGGATCCAATGCGCTGTCGTAGAAATGCCACCCACAATATGGCTGACACATCGCCTTCCCGGACGCTCCTGTTTCGTCTACCCTATTAGCTTCCGTTACGTTCGCAGGCGCTTCCTCAACTGGACGAGCAGCAAACAGCAACAGACAAGATGGTGAGTCTGAAATGTCGAAAGGAGAACCATTTCCTGCATGCAGCGAGCCTTAACTACGCTTGGTTTCGTAGCAAAGTAGCTGTCGACGTAAAGAAAGCGACGCTGCGTCCCGGCCTCATAGTAGCGCTTAGTTGTTGGGTGATTTCTATTTAGCTCGAGCAAAAGATGCATCGACGATCACATGACAGCCTTGAGTTTTTAGTAAAAGCCACTCTTGACAGTTTCACTCACCTCTGTTGTGACAGGTTTCTTTTGCACGGTTCTTTCTTAGTTTGCCATTCTTGTTCTTGGAGTATTTTTGTTGTGACAGCAACGTTTTTAAAAAAAATAAAATAAAAAGTATACTATCCAATCAAATTAGCGCCACAGTGGCTAACTAGCTAAGGGCAGCTTCATCTTGTAAAACATTTTCTTGACCTGCTCTGATGAAATATGCTTCCTGGATATTATCTCATGCTACACTTTGCTTATTAGTTCTTTTTAAGCCTGGCAAAGTGGATACATTTCCTAGGGAAGCTGCTGTCATTATGTTGTTATTCATTCATCCCATTCATTCATTTATTCATTCATTTTTCCCATATCATTTTTCAGGTTGATATAGTTGTCAGTCTATATATAAAGCTGGCCCAAGATTGTATGGAAGCAACCCCTTATTTGTGGGTCTGCTCATTGTGCGTTCAGTGTTGTGGATTTTACAGATTACATTTACTTTTTTCAAATTAAGAAATAATAATATGCGATGCATGACATAGTAAGTAGGAATCAATGAAAATATGTACATCAATAAAAATATGTAATTTTTTTTGTTTGGTTATGACTTCATTTTAAAAGAAGAAACCTCAACTTTTTCTAAATCCATCAAACGCCAGCATGCACTTTAACGGTCTCTTGAGTTTAACAAATTCAAAACTACCACCTCTAGCAGTGTTACATGACAATTATGCCTGTAAAAGAATTAAAAGTCTTTGTAAAAGTTGTAAAACGTAACTACAAATTGGAGCTTTACATTGTCTATTTTGGGCTTCGGTTCCCTAATCAGCAGCTTAAATCTCTTATGCATCGGGCCGGCTCTGGGTTTAGGATATCAGTTGACATGTTTCTGTGATATTATTTGTCCTAAATTACAGTAAAGAGGTCAGATTTGCTTTGGCACCTGATTTTGCACTGGCTGACACTCAGGTTCCTGTGTTATTGTTTTCAGCTTAGCATGATCACTAACCATCAACCATTAACAAATGTCTTGACCACTTTGCCATTTTTTTTGTTGTAATTTTCTTAATTTTTTTTTTTGAATGATTCATTAATTAATCAACTTAATCCATTCACTTTTTAATTTGTCCCAAATTCTTTCTGTTTGTTTTTTTTTTTTTTTACCCCAACCTCTGAACACATCCTGTGTCATGTACACATGCACCTCTTCCTCCTCCTCCTCCTCCTCCTCCTCCTCCCCTCCACCTCTCTATATCTGTCTGTCTCCAACCAACCAGGCTGGTCACCGGGTAAGTGTGCTCGCTTTATGCTGCATCCTTGTCTTTCTGCTCACCCTTCTGACTGGCACTAACAAGAAAATGGGATTGCAAATTTACGCAGGTCTGCCGTTTTTTAAAATTTTTTTTTATTATTATTATTTTTTTTTTTTTAGCAGAACGAGACACTGTTATTTCAAGAACTGCTGTGAATTGAACTCATGCTGACATACGCTTGGTCTGTGTTATCCCAAATATATAGTTGTGGACAAATTAGTTGTCACTCCTGGTAAAGGTGTTTGAAAGACCATATAAGTATAGATTCTAGGCACTCTGCTGGACAAGGACACAGGTTTAGTTACCCTTTACCCAAATTTGAATAATTTGGAGTTAAGTTCTATAGTTCTATGGGGTTTTTTTTTCTAGAAAATAGTGATTCTAGAAAATTGAGTTTGTTGGCGCGTCCCAAAGTTTTCCTTTTAGCCTTCTGTTAGATGGTACGACTTATCCCTGTGACACATTTCTGGATTTTATTTTCTGTTAACCAAATAAACAGATTTTTAATGTAAATAAGTACACTTTTTTTTTTTTTTTAACTCTCCTGAGCTCTAAACTAAGAAGAAAAATTTGCACCCACTGCAGCAGTTACACAGCTGCTGCAGTTACAGTGGGATGTAGGGATTTTGTTAGTATTCAGGCCTATTTTAGGATTGTTCCTGTGTCGCCCAGTTAAAGTCTTACCTGTACTAGGTAACTCTCTTGAGGTCTTCACCAGATAATTGGTCCTGGAAGGCAGCGGCTAGAGGAGCCAGGGTCAAAGTGCACTCCCACCATCAACAAAACGACTTGTAATTTTTTTCTGCACATGATATTTCATGAGGCTTCAGACTGCCATGTTCATATTGGGTAGTTATGCACCGAGAAACATCATCTCTGTTCTTAGCACTTTTTCGACATTGAAAATTTATTGGTAGATATCCTCTTTGGTCAAACCTCTAAAACGAATAAATATGGATTTATGCTCAACGAATATCTCAAGAGCTATCTAGTGCAGGCAAGATTGACATTTTTAAGCTTTTTAACCAAACCTCACGTAGAAGAAAATCCTGAACTATCCCTTTATAATGCAGTTTGCTCATGTGTGCTTGTGTGTCACCTCCTGCGTTTCGTAACAGTAGACATCTCTCTAGTCTGTCGCTGAGTGTCTGAAGTCCAGCTGTGCATAATCGGTTCACTTTTTAATTTTAATGTTTTGTCTTTTTTAAGTTTTGGCTTTTTAAAAACTCTTCATGAAGTGACATTCAGAAGCCAGTTTGAATTCAGACACATTGTATGTTCAGAATTGTACTTACAAATGTTGCTGATATGATTGGATTGAGTGAGGTGTTAATCAGCTCTAATAGGTTACTGGGTGTTTCAGTACAAGAAAAAAACGGTTGCATTATTCTATTGTAAAAAAGATTTTTAATAACAACTAATAAGGGCATAAAGGAGAGTTATTGTGGCGTTTATGTCCATTGTTTTCTGCTACAGCTTGACCTACTGCACCCTGCAGGGCTCTGTCCTTGGACTATGTTCTTTTGCGGTCCTCGGACACCTTCGTTCATCCATGGGTGACTAACTGGTTTTTGTGTGTGTTTGTGCGACATTAGTTGGTTTTGGTGTTAGGTGACCTGCATATTCCCCACCGGTGCAACACGTTGCCAGCCAAGTTCAAGAAGCTGCTGGTCCCGGGGAAGATCCAGCACATTCTCTGCACAGGCAACCTTTGCACCAAGGAGAGCTACGACTACCTGAAAACTCTCGCTGGCGATGTCCACATTGTGCGGGGAGACTTTGACGAGGTCTATACTCCTTATTAAGATCCACCGTAATGACACCATTCAGTGGAAAAGTATTTAAGCTGAAAAATAAATAGCATGTGGAGAAAGAGGAACAACATTTGCAGCGGGGGTTGCCGCTAGCTAAAACATTAGTTGCACTAACCTCAATTACTTATCATAAATATTGGTTCTACTATCACTAAAGTGCTACAACGACATTGCAATTAGTGGAAGCTAATAGTAATATTCTATGCCAATCTAGTAATTTGTGAAAGGGAAAGCTAGTGCTAAATATAGTGCTAAATGTTTTCAAAGTTAGCAAAGAAACGCTAAAGTGCTAAGTGGAAAATTAACTCTGCTATTAGAATATTAGTAGACGTGTCCTCACCACTGAATATGTCAAATTGAGGCTCCTTGTGCCTGGCTAAAATCCATCCTTCGAAAGATATATTCATATTCCTACTTATTGGGATTTTCTGATAGACCATAAAAGGAAATGCTTGGATTTTTATTGTTATTATTATTATTTTCATAAAATTCGATCCTATTCGAACTGGACTCAGAGGTTCTGTGAACATTAGTCTTTCAGACAAACCAGAAGTTATCAATTTTATTTGGATCTGGGAAATTCTAAGCGATCACTGCACTTGGTTCAAAATCCGTCTGTCATAGTTTGAATCTGACAAACTTCTCTGTCCCTGCACTACAAGAAAATCCCCACAGCATTATGCTGCCACCACCATGTTTCACTGAGGATGTTGAGTTTCAGGGTAATTTAAACTCTTCGTATTATGTAACGTTCTCCCTGAAACCTCTGATGCTTTAACAGCAAGACAGAATTTATCCTGAAATTGAATTACACACAAATAAATACTATTTGCTAATAAGGTGAGCCCTAATTTAGGTGTACCAGAGTAATGTTTTTATTAATTTATAGAAAAAAATCTTTCCCCACTTAGTGTTAGTCTGTCTTACAACATTACAATAAAACTTTGTGAGATTTTTTGTTAAAGAGCCAAAATGCTAAAAAAGGGTAGCATTAAGGGTAATTTACCCGTTTGGTGCAATTTTGCCAGGAAGTGCACCAATCCACTAAATACCAGGAGCTCTTCACTCTACATTCAGGGTTTTCTCTGGTTTGAGCAGATCACTCCAGCTAATGCGTTCACTAAAATCAAACCTCTTTCTGCGCTCCTCTCAGAACCTGAACTACCCCGAGCAGAAGGTGGTGACAGTGGGCCAGTTCAAGATCGGCCTCATCCACGGCCACCAGGTCATCCCCTGGGGCGACATGGCCAGCCTGGCGCTGCTCCAGAGACAGCTGGATGTCGACATCCTCATCTCAGGACACACACACAAGTTCGAGGCATTCGAGAACGAAAACAAGTTTTACATCAACCCCGGCTCTGCTACCGGGGCCTACAACGCACTGGAAAGGTACCTGTGACGAGAACCTATGTCCATTTTAAAGCGGGAAATGTCGAAGTAAAGTCTGAAAGTCTGATTTACTACAGCACAGAACACAGTAGGAGTGTTTGAGTTTCATTTCCTGTGTAGCATTACGAGACTACATTGTATATTGGAGGTGTTATTAGGCACTCTATGGTAAAAATGATTTGCAATATAGTTCATCATAACATGTCATCTCAAGAAACTTTACAAAGAGTCCAATCATACAGAAAGTTTACAGGCCAATTACATACATTCCATATTGATCCTAGTTATTAAACAATGCAGTCAAGCTCGGTTTATTATTAAAATTGGTAAAAAAAAAAAAAAAAAAAAGTTTTCTATTGAAGGAAACTTGCAACATTCACTCCTCCTGACAAACATGTCCACTGAAGACAGAGCAACAACTCTGTTAGTGTGGGTACCGTTCTAGAAGAGTTCACATACAGCAACAAAGATACCGGGAGTGTTGCCTTTGTTTTTTCGTGCATGTTTGAGGATGCATGATGCATGTTTCAGCTCTGTAAAATGCCTGAGTGGACACAGCCCCGCCTTCAAGGTGCAGTTCCTCTTTGGAGCTGCAGCTTCCTTCCTTCAGATTAACCAGCAGCAGCAGTTAGCAAACACCTGGTGCAACTGAGCTGAACTCATTATAGGAGCTTCTTCTCAGAGCAACGCTGGTAAAAACGCTGTTAAAGGGTTAATAGAGGAGCTGAAAGTGGAGTTTAAGATAAAGCAGGAGCTTTTAAAGAGACAGACTCAATTTCAAGGCATTAGATTGCAAAATCATAAAATATATGTGGCTTTTATTTTTAACAACTGAAGGTAACATAGTTACCTTTTGTGCTATAAAATTGTACTCTGTGCTTGAAAAACGCATCCCGGTAATACTGCCCCTTTAAATATTTACTTCTAGAAAATTGTGATATTGAAAATTTTGATTCTGGAAAAGTCCAGAACTTTTGAATGGAAAACAATAGGGAACCCTGTATTTACCCATTTTCTTTTTCCTTGAGTTCTTTGTTAATCCTTTATTCTCTTGTAACATAGTATATTTTGTGCTCTTTGTTCCAGAAACATTATCCCCTCCTTTGTACTAATGGACATCCAAGCGTCTACAGTGGTGACGTATGTTTATCAGCTGATTGGAGACGACGTGAAGGTGGAGAGAATTGAGTATAAGAAGTCCTAAAGGACGTCTGGGAGAAGGAGGAACTGCAGAAGAGTTAGGTTAATGAGGCTCAGCGTCATGTTTCATTCCTGTCCACTAGGGGGCAGCAGCTCCCTCAGTTCACCACAGTGTTAATGCCATAGCAAAACTGTTCATGAACTTAACTCTAAAATGCTTGTGTATTATATTTTTTATAAGTCATCCGCATTAACTTGTAAGTGAGCTGTCATTAGAGGATACAATAATGTTGCATGTTTTGCTATGAAAAATGAGTTTGGTGACTTTTTTTTTTGGTGATTTTTATTTTCACCCTTATTAATCCTGTCCATGTGCTCAACATACCTTTAGCTTTCTGTGATCTGCCTTATTCATTCACTTCCACAATAAAGACGGGATTTCCCCCCATGTGTTTCCCAAGCAATGCTTTTTGTTTATAATTTGTTGTCAAATCTTGTGTTTATCATGGGGATGAACACAATTATTTGAAGATTTCTTTTCTGGGATTGAATGATTTAACAAGTAAGGATTTTTAAATGTTATATTAGGGGTGCGTAAGTGTATTGCTTGATATATTTGGAGACATATAAACAGTATAAAATGCAGGTCTTATCCCGAGCAAGAAAAACAAAACCAAAAAAGTAGAAATAAATAAGCTAATAGGATGAACAAAAGTCATCCAGTTCATTTTTATGTGACACTATTTATAGAAAAACAAACACATTTTGCAATAAAAGTAGTGTGAAGAAGACAAAACTTACTTTCACTCCATGTGAAAGTAAGTTCACATGACAAATGACAAATTTTTACTAGATGATGAATTGTCACATAAAATATTTTCATTTTGAGGCTATTATCAAGTAACATAAGTGCATAAAGTACAAATTTGTTCCATCAAAGACTAATAAACTAAGTACACAACACTCCAAAATAAAACACATAAACCAAAAAACAATAAATAAAATAGCAACAGAAACCACACACAACCAAAACTATAAACACAATGGATTGTGAAGTCTGTAAATTAAATTGGCCTTCAAAACTATGAATCATATGAATTGTAATTGAGCTTATTTTTATTTTATTTATGCAACTAATCGCTTATTGTGACAGACTTTGCTGCAACTGTAAATTGAGGTTTTGTAAATTGTGACTTTTTTCTACGTTATGTCTCAAAAGTCAGTTACATACAGTTACGTATACCATGTAAGATGTATTATGTGATGAATACTGTACTTACATTTTACAATACATTGTGATACTTATACAACACAATACGCTGATATGTACACACATATATACATACGTATATGCAAAGTACACACATATGTTTTGAATATATTGTGGATGTTTCAAAAATCCATATAAAATCAATACTAAATATGCAAGGTCAAACACATTTAACAACATTGTGACAATAAATGGAATTTACTGTTATGATTTAGGCATTTATAAAAAAGATCTAGCTGTATTTGGAGTTGAGGGGATTTCTAAACAGCTACAAACACACACAGACACACACGCACACACAAGGGCTATTTAGAGAAACCAATGAACTTTATGATCACGTTTTTGGATAGTAAGAGGAAACTTAAGTAACTGCAGATAGCCAGAGGGAGAGCATATAAACTCCAGGCCAGGATTAGAACCGGTGGCAGCTGCCAGAAGCAGACACAGCAGAGTCAGAGCTTTTGTGGCAACTGCCACAGCGTCGGTTACACCTGCCACGATTTGAGCATGATGTCTCTCTAATAGAATTTGTTAGTGTTACATATATTAAATACCGGAGGGGAAAATTCTTTTCAGGCTTCGCCAACGTTTACCTCAAGCAGTCGAGCTGTAAAACAGGTCATCGCCTCAACACAAACTATTTCTGTTGATTCTGCTGAAATTGGAGGGACTAGTCCTCCCTCCCACAAGCAGTACCGGAATATCCCTCGTTAATTTTCCTCTTGAAAGCTCACCCAGCAGGGTGTTTTTGATCCAAATAGATCATAAATGTTGCATGTAACCTTTGATTCACCCGCACAAGCTTGCCCTGACCCCAGGGAGAGCTTTTGAAAAAACGAGATAGACAACGTGCTATTTTATTCCACGGGGAAAGTTTTATTTCGCAATCAGGTAAAAATGTTGACCGTTCCGTTTTTATGAGCTAACATCAAAGGAGATGCATGGAGTAAGCTGGAGCTTATCTTTGGGAAAACACCTGAAATGTGTGGAGGATAATTAGTGAAATGAAACAGGAGGGAAGAAGAAGAAACACTGCAGTGTTGAACTTTATTGGCAAACTAATGATTGGCTCAGAGAGACCATGAAAAAATCTGATTGGCTTTAAGGAGGGTGAGAACACTTTGAGCCAGATTAGAGCAGATTGTGTTTACTGATGGGGTGTGTATGCGTGTGTGCGTGGGTACGCGTGTGCCTGTGTGTGTGTGTGCTTGTGTGTGCATGTGTGTGGGTGGGTATAATTTGTGGACATATTGTTTTCATGTCTTCAGGCAAACAACTGACGGTGTCCACCAGGACAAAAAAGAGAGAGAATTTTATACAATGAAGACAAAATGTTCTGTCACATGTACTTGCCCTTATTAGTGTTTATTATTCAATTTATAGAAATCTGGGTTTGTAACATTTAATTAATGTACTCTGTTAGAAAACTTTTTTTTTTCCTCCTAAACATTAAAACTTTTTGTCTCTTCTCTGTAATGTTTTGACTAGGACATGTTTATGTTTCATCCTGTCCCTTTTACTCTGGTTTTGACTTAAGTACCCGAGTTTTTAAGTTTGACAGACTTAAGAACAGTCTGTCAAACTGTTCTTAAGATATGTATATTTAAAATCAGATCCACCTGATTTCAAATATTCATATCTAATTAAAGATAACATCTTCTGTTCAAACTGTATGCCCCACCTTGCAAATGCAAATGGAAGAAACAGTTTACCATTTCATGTAAACCCATTAAAACCTTTCCTAGTATAGCTGTTTTTTTACTGTAACCACAGCGATTATTAATTTATTTCTCATGCGAGACGTTTGTACTTTCACTTTGCGGTCAGGATCTGTCCCAGCCCCGTTTCGTTTCCAATCTATTACATCAGACAGCTGCTCTCATGGCTAATAGAAACATCAGCCTGCGGATGATTTTCAGGAAGCACTTACATGAGTTTGAGTTTGTGAAAAAGTCCATTTTCTTCACTCTGCAAGGAGACAACACAGCTGTGACTTTGTATTTTCACGTCATCTTTTTGCAGTTGAGGTTGTCGGTCTCTGTCCTGCTCAAACAGAGCAGAGTTTTTGGGTTGAGCCTGGATGCAAAGTAAACACAGGCGCTGCAAAGGGGAGTGATTTTATTTAACCTGCACAGACTGAGCAAATAAAAACTGGGATTCATTTCCAGAATGACCCTGATCATAGATTTAAGGGACCAGTCCAGGTTTGACTGGTCAACTTATGGTGATTTTACTGCTTTTCTAAAAATAAAGTGGGGCTATTGTGAAAACAAATAACTATTTTTACAAATCTAATTAGAATGATCTAGTTTATTATTGATCCACCTGATTTTTAAATATAAATATAACTGAAGCTGATCAAATTCAACCTAGACTCATTAAAACTGTGGAATCTCCTTTACTCAGAAGCACATTTCAACATCACTGTCTGTCGAGATGTTTTCATAGAGCTGAAGTTGCACAGTATTCATATTTTGTATGCAAGACTGTTGTAGACCAAATATAACGCGCTGGCGCCGAACTTCAGTAAACTGCGGGCCTTTTGGGCCCTTTAACGACCGTGAAAAAGGGCCCAAATAACGAATTTATGCTGAAACAAAACAGTTGCAGTAAAACTATTTCATCAGCCAAACACAAAGTAGGGAAAGTGGTGGGAAACACTTCTACTCTGCAGCAGTTTCACGGAAGCAGAAAGCGAAAGTGGAACGCGCTGCTGGACGTGCAGCAGGAACGTCACTGCGCTCACTGAGGGCTCATCAATAAAGGCTCCACAGAGGAGACTCGTCACAAACACCCGGCGCACGAGCTCACAGGAAGTCATCCCGGGACGGACAAAAAGGGACGACAAACATGAAGAAGTTTTGGGGCAAGATGCCGAAAAAGGTGGCAAGAATGGACAGCACCAAGCCTTTAATGGAAAAGAACGACTATGACGGTGAGTGAGAGCTGGTATCATTTCTACCGACGCCTTTTCATAACAACGCCGCACACCGTGAAAAGGTACTGTTGACTATAAAGTTAGACTCGTGTTAAAAAATGCATTTAAGAACAGCAAGAAAGACACGCGCGCGCTTCAACTGGAAGTGTTTATTTTCCAAATTGAATGTCATGTATTAGTTTGTTTTTTTTTAAATCAATTGTAATGTATGAGTGATTGAATCGAAGCGACATGAAAAGACAAAATAGCCTATATAATATATATAATATCTGCATTCTTTACGCACGCGCCACGCTATTTAGCATGTCGTGGTGTAAAAGAAGACTTTTGCCTCATCAGTTCAAAACTATGCATTTCATCATTGTTCTGTAAACAGACATGGCGATAGGAAGATGCTTGTCAAGGTAGTGCGGGTGAAAGGCGGCGAGGAAGACGCTGAGCGACCCAGAGGATGAATGTAGTGACGATGTAATGATGAAAACATCCGAAACGACAGTGCAATGCACGAGCCAAAAATAGTCCCGACAATCTGGCAACGCAGTTGAGCGGAAAGCTGGGGGTCAGCACTGGCAAAACCGAACCGAACCGAACTGACAAACGACCAGGTCCCGACGGAGACGCTGAGACGCAGGTGACATTAAATACACGGGAGGGAACGAGATATTCCTGGGAACAATCAAGGGGGAAGACGGGACAACAGGGACAACAGAAGGGTTTTCGGTGCAGCCAAACAATATATAAAATATTCCCCTGTCTTATCATCTGAGAGAACCGAAGAACTGAGCAGAAAGAATGGGCATGTTTTAACATGCCCACAGTGTGTAAGGCACACCTTTTTGTCCTGGAAACGATTTGTTTGCTCTTTAGCTGAATCTCAGTTCTAACTTTTAACACATTAAAAAAGCACACACACAAACACACATTTAAAACCCTGATTAATGGACAAAAGTGCTACGCTAAAAGGTGAAAGTAAAAAGGATAAATGTGACATTTTGTGATGAAAGGGTTTTGAAATGAATTAAGAAACTTAACTTTCTATTAAATAAACTGTTGAGATCCACTGTTTAATGGACATTCGCAAACTGGAGCAGATAAGGGTTTGTTATTCATGCCGAGTGGTGATGAAATTCCTATTGCATGATGAACAATAATTCTACTTTCTCTGACTGACGTGACAAGGAAACATCGACACAGGCCTTAAAACCTGGTAGACTTGAATGACTGGGATTTACTCTGAACCATTCCACGGAAAATGTTGTTTATAATACTACGAATATTTTCAGATGTTTTAACTGAGACAAATTCAAAAAGTATGAGAGAGAGAGAGCTGTCATGCTGACAATAATTGTCAAATTTTAAGAATCTTTTTCTGAACTTTCAGGCCCTGTATATGAAGGACGGGTTTCGCAGGAGCTTCGTCCAGTGTGTTCTGATGACACTTTAGACAGTGAGAAGATTTCCTCCCATCACACTGAGAGGAGCGGTGATCAGTGTACTCAGATATCCGAGCCAGTGAGGTTCCCAGAACCTCCAGCAGACCTGGGAAAACATCTGGGTCAGCATCTGGAAGCAGTAGACGAAATAATCAAAAATAATCACGCCACATCTGGAGTTGACTTCCTCTGCCAGATACGTACTCACATTGATGCTCTGCTCCAGAACATCAGCACCACCAAGAGCTGGGTAATCCTGACGAACTGGATCTCACAGAGGTGCGTATCCGTGTGCTCATACACTGTAAAAAAATAACTATGTCAAACAATCTGTGCCTCAAGATGAGCGGGGAAGGGAATAAACAAATCTAGCAGTGATAAAGAGTAATCTAAATACAGAAGAACCAACTAACCCGGTGACCTATAACAAACAGAGACAGAAAACAAAGAATGACCAATGACAAACAAACAAATGATCTAAATGCAAATACCGAAAACTTGAAACAACACGGGATCCTGACACTCCCTTTTCTCCACAGGCTAAATGTATTTCACCCAGCACAAAGAGTCTTTGTTTAATCTGGAATATAAAAAATTGTGCTTCAATTTCTGAGTTGACAAGGGTTTCAAGTAAAAAATAATAATAGTAAAAAAATCAGGAAACAACTTCCAAAATTAACAAATCTACCTGTTGTTGAGAAAAAAACTTTATAAAGTATTTTCAACATTTTATATTGCATTGATTTTTTTCCACTTTTTGTTTTGACAACAATGTGAACCACTTCTTATGTTGTTTTTCTTTTGTCCTAGGACTTTTTTGAACACAAATAAGCGACCTAGTATGGATCAGATAGCTGACTGTCCCGTCATCTTTTACTTGCTCATAAATAGAACTAAAACAAAATATGGCCGAAAAGGCAATATTTCACAGTTGTGACTTCATGGAGATTAATATTCCTCTGTATGTTAATAAAACAAAGATCAGATCTAGAGATCTTTAGAGAACTTCTAGAAATAACAGAGTAGGGCTTAATTTTACCAGCTGGGTGTCCATCTTCATACTATAGTTTTTCTATAGAACTAGGAAATTTTCCACAGTAAAAATAAAACCATGGTTAAAGGTGGTTTAAGGGGAGTTTCCAAACCTGTACTACTGTTTCTAGGACACACCCTGGAGCATTTGTTTACTATCAGGCGAATGGGAAAGACAAATTGAATCTGACAACAGATAAAATATTTGAAGATTAGGAACTAACACACCATGTCATGTTTATTTGATCATGCTGGTTTTGTAAACCTGCCTGTTAACAAAACTTTGCAGAAGTAATTGTAAGGTTTCCTTTTTACCATTGTCTCTCCTGGTTCAGCCCAGGTTAAATGGCGGGTTTATCACGCAGGCCTCCAAAGACTGCATGTGAATGTAAAAAGGTGTGTCGATTCGACACAGGTTTACATGCCTGCATGAGATCCTGACCTGATAGTTGTGAAATAACTCAGTATAGCAATGATTATGTGAACGTATAAATACTTTCAATAAATAATTTGTGAATCACTTTTTATTTTTGTGTAAATGTATTTCCGAAGCTTTTTTTAGATATACACATGTTGCAACCCAATTGTTCTGGTTCTTTCATAGGAAGGATCAGCTTGATCACTCCGACCTTGATCTGCTGGATGAACGGGAATTAAAAACAGAGGACAAACTGATGGAGATAGTAAAGGTAGGAATCAGTGAAATGTTACTTGCACACACATGCTCACACACACACATGCACACGCCCACACACACAAAATGATCTTTACACTGTTTCAAAACCTCATGATCACCAGAGTGGAAGTGGAAGCTTTTATTAGTCACTTAGTCTCATGATTGTGTACGTCTGCAGGTGGAAGTCAGAGATTCCCTGGGAAAAATCCTGGATGCTGATCGAACACAAATGGACTACAGTGAGGAGGCCTACGCTCAACTTTATGTGGACGTTATTCAGGTAAGAGAAGCCTGTGTATTTAAGTGTGTTACAGCCCCTGGCCTCTTGGGGCTCTGCAGGGTTTTGTTATACAGGTTCAGCTGTGATGATGCGTCATCTCCTGATTTGACAACAATCAGGAGATTGAAGCTGCAGGAGCTACACCCCAGGACCAGCAGAGAACTGCAAGCCTACCAGATGTTAAAGAGACTCACCTGTTCTTATAAATGGCTCCTGAAACATTACAGCTTGTAAGAGGAGGTTTTGCTCTGCTGTTCCCCACCTTTGTTTGTAATTGCCTTTGGCAATTTTGGAAACATTTTGTTGTTCGCTCTGCTAAAGCAGTTTGACTTTGATTAGGTTGTCTTCACAAGCTAGAAGCTAGTGTTTGGGAGGCTTGCTGCTCCCTTTGTGTGTGTTTATTTTTTTCATTTCCCTTTTGGTTTATTTGAGTTACTTTAGACTGACTTGTTTGGGCATTTTGCAATTTACTTTGCACTTAACCTTTCTTAAAGCTGTCAGCCCTTTTCTTTTGTTTTAATTGGGTTAAGTTGTATTGTGTCTTGGATTTGTGAAAACTTTGTTCTTTTTTTGTAATAAATCACCTTTTTATTATCCCTTATATTCTCTGGACATTTTTATGTTACCGCCCTGAACCCCTAGACCTTCAGGGGCGTAACAAAGTGTATGTAGTTGTATTTAACTGTTGCAATGCTTGTCTTTTGGTAGCATGATCACTGTACCTTGTAAAACTATTCATGCTCCAGTGAACTTTTTCCAATTTATCTTGCATTATTACCACAAACCTTATTAATAATGGGTCTTTCTTTTTCTCTCGCTCTCTTTCAGTGTATTAATGCCATGCCCAAATTAGTACAGGAGAAGAGATTACTGAGTAATAACGTGAAAAAGGTTTGCTTTCAAGAGCTGCAGAGTTTTGTGGAAAGGTGAGACGTTTTGAATTATAAAACAGATTGTTAATTTAATGGCATCTAGAAATAAAACTGTTTGCCTCAGAAACCATATCCTATGAATTTACTCTGAAATCAGAATGGCGCTATGATCATTTGAAAAGCGAGTGAATTGTCAATGCTGCATAATTTTCTTCGTTGTAGGTACGACTCAGAGCAAGAGGAGATACTCTGTAAAAAAGCTGAAGCATGGAGGGAAAACCCAGAAATCATAGACTTCCTGAAGACTCTGAAAACGTGTAAAGAGCTAAGGTGGGTGTTTCAGGATTTGTTGTTTCTTTTTTTCTGTTTGTCTATCAATCCAACTAAACATTTTTTTTCCCTGTTGTGTGACAGCTAAGACTACTGAAAATGATTTCTATTTACAAAAATAACACTCTGCCTCTAAACAATTTGAAATGAGGTTATGGCTTCATATGGTTAAGTTACACTATTTCAGTTGAATGAAGGCTCATTTGTTCTCCAAAATTGTCATTTTGAGGGTACGCACCCTCAAAATGACTCAAGTAAGAGAAAATGTTACTGATTTAATGCTTTAAAATGATGTCATCACACAGATAAAACATGCAGCTTTGTGTAAAGTTTATAAAAAGTAAAATGAAAGACAAATGAATATGAGTTACTAATTAAGGCAAAATAAAGACTTTTCCAAATATGTTTTACTCAATATAAAGCTTATTAAATACAGTAGCTAGTATAAATGCATGGTAGGGCAGGGTAAAGTTCCCATAGTGACAAAATATAAGAATTCCTGTTTCTTTTTTTGCTGTTTTTTGACCTTCAAACTTCTCAGCAGCTTTAGCAGATAGAAACTAACATCAGAACAAGAAAACTGAAAACTTCAAACAAGGAGACACACATAAACTGTAGCTGTGTGTCTACTTTTGGTTGAAAAAAATCTTTAAGAAATATTTTTTCCCAATTGTTCTGGTATTCAGCAATTACAAATGAGTTTAGTTATCCTAACTGAGCTAAGAAAATGACGAGCTTGATGTGATTTTAATGTTGGAGAGTGAAAAAATTAAACAATAAATGTACGAATTGGCCTTAAGTGCATTAGTCTGTATAAGAAAAGGGGGATGCCCTGATTTTGACATGATTTATTTTGCTTGGTTTCAGGCAGCACATCCAGGCTGAAGGAAGCATTAAAGCAGGCTCTGTTGACGAAACAAAGAAAATACTTGAAAAGTTGGAGGCTGTAACTCTGGGGCTTATAAAGAAAATTGCAACTGAACTTGCTGAGGTACCTGCTTGCAGTGACTACATTTATTTTACATGAAAACAAAATGGGAGCACAGAAAACATTCTGTAAGTGTTTTACATTTAAAACCCATTTTTTTTGCCCTGTAGAGCTGTCTGAAGAATTACTTCAGATCGCCCAGCAAGCCAAGTGGGAGCTTTTTACTCCGCCAGCCTGGTGAAAGACACTGTGAGCTGTTTGACTCTTTGCAGAAGCATTTTCCTAAGCTGCCTTATGCTGTGGATGAACAAACGGTAAGACCATCTTTTTGTGAAGTTCCTTCTGATGAAAACAGTATATTATTGCTTATTGTTGTCATTTAGACTAAAAAATAAATCAGTTTTCAATAGATTTGTGTCTGAATGTTTGGCAAAAGATCTGACTGCTTCTCTTCTTCTGCCCTCCCTCCCCAGATGGTGATGAATGAGGTTTATAAGGTCGTTGCTGACTCTTACCTCAAACATCTCCTCCTGAAAAGTCAGACAATACTGAAAAAGCAATGGAGTTCTGATGTTGGTGGAGCAGTCAAGGAGGATGCCGATGAGCTTCATGCCACCATCTCAGATCTGGTGAGTCCACCATTTCAGGACGTCACTTCAGACAGCGACGTCTCAGTCTGATCATACATTCCTCACATGTACAATTTGTACCAGGCTCCTGGTGTCCAGCAGTGGAATCACCTGCTACTGCTGATCCACGAGGTGCTAAACTGCAAAGACCTCGCCTTACTCAAGCTCACCATCGCATTGAAACAAGAAGACATTAGGAAGCAGAGGTAAACCGGTTTCTGATTGTACTAGTCTAGCATTCAATATTCGATTAGATGTTCTCTTTTTTTCTGTATTTTCAATATATGTAAACAGTAGGAGAAAAATTAAATGCCAACAATCTTGGAGTTTACTGGAGCTCTGGTTCAAAGTTCAGAAACTCTGGGTGATTGTTGGGTAATAGAGTTCATCTCTGTCTGAAACCTTTTCAGTGCCAGTCCTTCATTCAACCATCTGTAAAGGGACATACTGTCGTAAATTAATTTTTCGCAAAATACTGTACTGCCATTTGTATCTCTACTGGCTCTATAAACAGCCCAAGCACAAAAAATCCCCCATTCTTTATAAGGCAAAAATTCATTATTTTTTTTACTAGTCTGACCTACAGTTAAACCTCAGACTCGCTCTTTGACACATCGGCATGAGTGAAAGTCCATCTCACCTCCAGCTAAATCTCTACAGCCAAACTGCTTGTCTTTCCAGCCATTCCTACCAAACAACATAATATCTGCATTAAATCTGAATCCCTTTCTTATGTTCTATCAAAGATAGACAGAAACTTGGCACTCATGACTGATCATTTGAGCTTTAAAGGTGGCGTCTCTTGCTCCGTTCCCATTGACCGTGTAATTGTGCAACTTGACATTTTGAAAATAAATTTGTTTACTGGAAACGCACCAATTTGGAAAAACTGGTAAAGTTTTGGAAACGCGACTTTCGCATCACACGAGTCACATGATCAACAACCGGATGTCGCCACTGACGTAAAGCAAAATGAAGAAGACGACAGAATCACGGCACTGCCTGATTTTTAATGATTCATCTCACAAACAAACGTATTCGCGTGTGATATTAATCCCTTTTTTAGTTCAGTGGAAACACCTCAATTGTTTTTTCGACATTGGGGGAATATCGAAAGTTTTGAGCACATTTGTAATGGAAAAGCAGCTTCTGTCACTGTTGACCTGGTTTTACTTTTACTGTTCACAGTGAGGGCCTGGAGCTCATACCCAAACTGCTGCAGTGGAAGGGTCTTTCGGAAAGTCAAGTCACAGAAGTTCTGGATGCTTTACCTGGAAGTTCACCCAAACCCAAGTCTAAACCCTCATTTTTGCGTTTCTGTTGTTTCTGCTGCAGCTGAACTGCACAAACCTGACATATGTAAATGTGTTGATGAAACGCATTACGTTAAGACCAAACCACATCTACTGTAAATCTCCTTCATTCAGGTGTGAATTTTTCAGCAAAGACAAAAAAAAAGGTCCTCTTTGTAAAAATGCAAACTTTCAAAGACTGTTTCCTGCATCTTTATCATAACTGAGCCATGCATTCTCAGGTTGTGTTTTGGGGTTGGTTTTGTTTTTGTCTGACTCAATATTCTTCAACTTGTGTGTGATTTAGTACGGGTTTGTCTTAACTGCAGGGTCTTCATTTAGGTATCGGCATTCTGTGTTTTGTCGTCTTTTTTGTTGCGTGTTTTTCCACTTGCTCTGTTTTGTGCTTTTCTTTACACGTTCTGCTTCAGAATGTGTTTCAGAAACAGCAACAAGCCTTTTGATGTTAATAGTTTCCTTTCAAATTGCCCTGGTTTCGTCATGCATTACATTTTGTTTGTGATGATTCACATGAATTGAGGTACCAAGGAGTTTTTAGAATATTCAGAAGAGTTTAACAATAATATAGTACAGGCAAACTCCTTCCCTTACTGATCACATATTTTTGTTTTTTTTTTCCGTTTTTTTAAAAACTGTTTTAGATTGCTTTTATATGCTACATTTGTATGTTAATATTAAAGTTTTATTTATGAAATATATTTTTTTAACAATCTTTTATTCTGCCTGGTACTTGAATTTCCTGAATTTGCTTGTAAATTCCTGTGATGAGTCTCCTGCAAAACAAGATGGGGAATAAATTAACTGATTTCCAGTTGCTAAATAAAAACATGGACATAGTACTGTATTGAATAGTAAATTTTTTATTTGACATTTCTCATTTTATTTGCCTCAGTTTTAAGAAATTAAGAGTATTAGGGAGGAATTTTCTTGTGCTGACCAAATGTCAATAAAATGAATTCAAAATGGCCCGTTTGTGGTTTATTTGCTGTGCTATCAGAATGACCACCAGAGGGCGCACTTCCACTATAGGAGACCTGCTCCATGACTCTTTTCCTTTGGGAACTGTTCTGTCAGAGACAAACTACATCAGTTCCTGGAAGCATCATTGCAACAGATGTTAAAAGTCCCTAACAAGATTCATGTCACTAATATGCATCCATAACAAGAAACTCCTCTCTGTACGATTTTATATTTGCTCGGTATATTAATTACTTTGAAACACGTTATGTGTGTGTTTTCCTTCAGTAGTTTAATCCCTCACATAGATAACATTGAGGAAGCGTTGATCAGTCAAATGCATCTGAATTTGAATAAATTCAGCCAGTGGAAAGTGCATGCTAAGATAATAAAAATGTCCTTAACATGATTGTAAGAAACTATGTTGGGTAGCTTGGGGAATGTGAAGTCATTTTTCTACATGGACGCTTCAGTTTAAGGTTTGTGATTGTTTGGTTCTGCACACCAGCCACAACAAATTCTGCAGTTAAATCAACACCATGCCGAGGCTGTTTGGTCCCATTCAGAGTTGGCATTCATTGAACTTTTACAAAGTTATTTCAACAATAGTTTTGAGTAGGTGTAACTTTTTCAAGTGTTGAAATTACTCAATTTCTTGTTGAAATATCTCTGAAAGGATTGAAATGAACACCAATCCTGAGAAGGACCAAATGGACTCGGCATGGCGTCGATTTAACTCTGCAGAACTTGCTCTGATGTCCCACCACAGCAATTCAGTCAAGGTGAGTTCTGGACTTTGACTGGGCATCTACAACGACCTGATTGAGTTTTCTCGTTGTAGCAGTTCTATTATGGAGTTGTCCTGCTGTATGGACCGATTTGGGCCCAGCTTCAGCTGCTGAACATATTACCCCCATGGTTGACTCTTGAATGCTTGGTGAGCTCAGGCTTCGCAATGTATGGAGATAATTGAGCAGCAAAACCACAAATCATTGTCCCTCCACTGCTTGGCAGTAGGTAAGGGAGGTGTGTGCTGACACAAACCGGATACTCTGGTAAGTCTCTTGAAAGACAAGGCTTGAACTCCAGCCTCAGCCTTTATTCAGGTGTGAGAAGGTCGTCCATGTGGTCCCAGTAAAGCCTGTGGAGTTTCCAGTGTAATCAAACCAGTGAATCAACTTACTGGCACAAGGGAGTTTCCTTTAGCTCCGAAATGAGCTTTTCCTTCCCTCCTGCTTTCCCTTCATAAAAAGCTTGTTCTTGTGTATGTAGCTCCCCCTTCTCTTCCTGAGCACATCCTCCTACATCAGGAAGGTGACAGAAAGCACGACATTGTCAGTAATCTGCTGCAATACCTTCTCTACACTCATGACCTTCCCAGATCCTCTGAAACGGCCAGCAGGCATCGGTTATTCTTGGCTGGAAACACCTCAGTGAGGTGAGTGGCCCCTGAGGACCCCATTACAAAGAGTTAATGATTTCCCTGAATAGTTCAGCAGATTTCACCTTCTTTTGTCCAACACTTTCACAGGAAACCTGGACGTCTGATGTGCTGTTGTTGCTAGATGAGCCAGCAGCTTGCAGTTTAAATCTTGCTTCTGCCGCTTTGATCAGCAGAGAAGTCCTTAATGTTGGCAAGACAAGATGTGTTTTCATTGCAAATGTGTGCAAGTCTTTGTCTGTGTTCTGCAAATGTAGGAAAAAAAACGAAACAACTGCTACTGCTGCGTTTTCATTCAAGAAGAAATGAAATTTGAATCATGTGCTAAGTCTTTAAGAATCATGGCAACAAAGGATGTAACTACGATACATCTGCTTTGGTACAACTGAAAAAAACGCATCATCCTAGTTCTTTTATTGACAAATGCGTGAGTTTTTTTCAAAAATGTATTTTCTTACTCATAATTCATAAATATGAGAAGCCACGCAACGCCGCAAACTGAAATTGTGAAAATGAATTCACTTAACGCAAACAAGGCAATTTCGAAAAAACTCGTATGTTTTGGACAAAAAGGTTTTTTGCGCTAGGATGAGGTGGTTTTTCAGTCGTATCAAAGTAGATTTATGTATATATTTATTATCTTATATATGTTTATTATTTTTACATATATTTATGTAGAAACAAATCTGTGCTTCACTCATCCTCCTGGAATCTGTTCTCTAAATTAAACATTTTGTAACAGCATCATGTGTGATCTTTCTTCAAAATAATCATTGCGTCCATGCTGTTTTCTTTGTCATGAGAGACAATATCATTTCTATTATTAAACCAGTAGTACAAAGGTACGGCTTATACCACATAGAATAACCCCCTTTGCTACCCCATATCCTACTCCTTAAACAATATACAATGTATTTGTTTGTTGTTTTTTTTTTTTTTTTATCTGTACAGCCACAGCCAAATGGTAAAGCTGCAGGTGGCCATTTTCTTCCAGTTCTCAGGTTTTCAGAACAATCTGTTTGATATTAGAAAGTCACCAGAATGCGACTCTCCCATGTGACGCAGCGCGGAATCTTTCCACACACATCTGTCTGTGATTTTGATCCCATCTTACTTAAGAAAGGGAGGCAGAGCTTAGAGAGCTTAAAGCTCTAACAGGAGAAAATGTTGAACATGCCTGGGTTAACGTGCACAGATGAGTCCTCAGTTAACTTCAGAAGTGGTTTGCAGAGTTTTTGACAACGAAGTTTGTGAGTGAGTCATCGCTTACATGTGGTATTGGTGATTAAGAGTTTTTTCCCTCGTTGTTGCTTAGTCATTGATGTTTATTTTTGTTCCATTTCCTCCCATCGGGGCCGTTGTGTTGGCCTTTGGTCATGGGAGCAAATGAAGGGGGCGATTTTCTTTTATGTCCTGATGCAACGTTTGTGGTGAAATTTGTGTTTGTGGCGTTGCTGGCGTGTCTGACTGGTGTGTCTCAAACATTTATTTGGAGATTCATGCATCTCGTCAAAGTCAATAAAATCAGGGTTCTCGTATTAACACTGAACTATTCTGTTCGTGTCGTGTTCTACTCTGAGTCAAGAAAACTTTTCACTTGAAAACAAGAAATTGTTCATCCCCAAGGGAAAATCAAAAAAAGGGTGTCTTGATCAAACATTTCCAGTTTCTGTTAGTAGAATGAAAGCGTGGTGGAGGATCTGTGTATTGGTTTCATTTGGGAGACTTTCCTTCATAATTTAGTTGGTTGAGTTGTAACACATCCCAACCATTCCAAATGGTTTTGGAGGCTCTGCGGCTGGGAGGATTTTTGCTCTCTCTCATTCTTCTTGATGGTCTTGGACATGGATCAAATCCCCTACCCCAACGTCTCTCTGCACGGCTTCATGACCGGACAGACTTTTCAAGAGGAGCAGCAAGATCAAATGATGTGGATCAGCAGAGCTTCCTGACAGCTGATGGTTTCATCTCAGACACGTTACTGCGAAGCGTCGTCTCTGCTGCGTGGATGGTTAGCCGTTAGCATGTGGTGACAGTCACCACACCGTCAAACAGCATCAGTCATCAGTCAGAGGCTACTTTAGATTTACTGCAAGACTGACTGCTACAGCAGATGCTTCCGGCCTACAGAGCCACCATCCAAGACGACATGACTGATGATGTAACTTACACCAAGATGCTATTTCCCTTTTGGACAAATAAAGTGTTTTTGAAAAAGAAAAGAAGAAACATGTTGAACAGAAATTTGATTAAAAAATATTATCGCTTTATTTATTTACAAACACAAGCAGACACACACTTTTTTCTGTCGCCCTCAGAAACTCATGACGTCACTCAGAGAAGAAACAAACTGACCGATTTGTGATGGTCTTCCAGACGAGCTTACCGAAAGGAGCATTCACAAAACCTCCCAACGTTGCTGTACGTCACAGTTCTCCACCACTTAACACTTAAATAACTAGCAGAAGAAAGGAGGGCAGTTTATCTAACGACTACTTTAGAGAAAAACGGACGAAATTCGGCGCCGTCGCTGGATTTGTCGCGGGTGTCTGAAAGAGTCGCCTTGACCCTGTGCCTGTCCTCCCTGGAGACGTTTGACTTGAGCTTGAGCAAAGCCGAGACGTGCTTCTCACTGCGGATGAAGAAAGGAAGGGGATGAAAAGATTGTTTTTTTTAAAATGGCGGACTGCTTATCAGAGCGGTGTATGTCCAGAAGATTCTACAATCCTCCAGACAAGCTGTCACGCAACATGATAGCATGATATATACTGTAGGTATATTTCTATTCTAATGTTCTGCCTAAAAGCGCAGAGTATCCTCTGGGGTCCAAACGCAGCCTCTGCCCTCAGGAAACATCTGAGATACGGAGTCGTCTGCCGGAGTTCACTTCCTGTCCTTCTCAGAATAGATTTATCCCCCATCAAAGTGGTTTGACTGAAACAACATTCTGTTGTTGTTTACAACATAGTTTTCTTTATCTCTTAGGCCAGAACCACTGGGAAAAAAAACAAAAACAAAAAAAGAAACTGGTGTGAATTTTACCTCAGGTCGGGGTAAGTGTGTCCCAGTGACACTATTTGCATTTGCAGGGCAGGGACGTCTTGGAGTTTCAGCACTTCTGCCATGCTGGTCAGGATTTCCTTCAGCCATTCCTCCTGGGATCCCTGGAAAGACACCAAGCTGAAGTTAGCTGGAGGTAGTGGGTGATGTCTTTCATGTTTCCACTGGATTAATATGAGAAATTGCACATTTCTCTCACTGTTTTTGTTTGCTTTGCAAGATTTTATGAAGCTGAAATGCAGCAACAGTGAGTTATGTAGTCTGTCTTGCTCATCGTTCAGTTTGATCTCAGTCAGCGTTTATGGTTTTTGAGGTTTGTTGCATTTAGTTCATCAGGTGTTTTTGAAGGTGAAATTGGCATCTTTCACAGTCCTGAGATTTTAATTTAGCGATGCAAAACATGTCCTTACTGTTGATGGTCAAATGGTTAAAATATTGATAAAAAAAAAAGGTTGGCGGTAACTTTTGTTCTGATGAATTCAGGACAATAATAAATTTACGTTTTTAAGCTAAAGTGCTGGCATGTTACATTCACTCTGCTGATATTAGTTCAGTTAAATTTCTCGCCTCTGCTTTTCCGAGATCTGAGTAAGCAGCTGCTTTACTCTTTCCTTTCCTGTTTTTCTCTGGAAAATATTTAATGCTTCCTGCTTCCTGCTCCTCTGACCTCTGACCTCTGTGTGTGTAACTGAGAAGAAGCGTGCGCTCCATCTTTTTTAAAGCAGTCATAGAGAACATCCATGTTTTTTTAGTAGCTCAGTACGTAACGTTTTTTTAAATCAATTTATTGAGGTGATATTAGTTTGAAATTACATCAATGCAGCACAAAAAAAAAAACAAAACAAAACTCTTTTCGTTCCAGGCTTCCCTCTCCTTTGATGCTGAGTCGTCAGCGATCTTCAGTGGAAAATATTCTAGTCTTTGGGTCAGAGGCCAAAACTTCACATTCTGGTCCATCTTAGAATGGAAAAACTGAACCCTAATTTTTGAAGAGATTATCATTATTATCTCCAGACAACATGTTGCTATGACTGCCCTGCCACAGTGTTAGCTCAGTCACAGTCATCAGCTCTGACCAAGTTAACAATCTTGAGTTTTGAGACAGGTGGAAGTCCAGTCTCGGCTCGTGTTATGTGTTGACCACGTCTCACCATCCTGGTGAAAAGCTTGTGCAAACTCTCGGCGTTGTCCATCACGGTGTCGAAGGCCCTCTGCTGATGCTCTCTGTCCTTCAGCTTGACTTCTCCTCTCAGGAGCCTCTTCACATATTCTTGTGTCACTTCCTGGTGAAGATCACCAATCACCCCCTAAAAAAAATAAAAGAACATTTCAGTCCTTCCATTACCAAAAAGCGAAAACAAATGGGCGAGTCTGAACTGTGTGCTGGAAACGGGAGGCTGTTACCTGGTAACAGGACCGATCCAAGCCGTCCAGCTCCTGGGTGCTGTTATCCAAGCTGTCCAGCAGCGTCTCAAACACACTCTTCTTCTTCAGCCAGTCTCCGGTTCCCAGCTTCTGGTACTGCGGCTGGTTGGGATTAAACGGACGACTTTAAACAGAGTGACACAGACAAAATGAAAACGCTGTTTCCGTCTTTCTGAAAACAATCCTCACCTTGAGGGACTTGTGCACGGAGCGCAATAAGTAGGTACAGGCGGATTGCCTCATGTTGGACAGGATAGTCAAGCAGTTTTCCTGCACATGATCCGGGAACAAATGGTTTTTCTTCTGGAGGATGTCCCTGCAGAGACAGAAACAAACCCGCAGCTGAGTCGAGAAGCTCCGAATGGTAACTCGTCTCGTCTTTCGGTGGATCAGAAGCACACCTGAACTGTTCCACACAGCCTAGCGTAGCTTTGACGTATGGTTTTCTGTTCTGCTTGATGATGTCATCTTGGAAAGCTTTAAACCTGCAGGAGTCGGGTCGGGTGAGTTTTTGCTGCCATTGTTCACGTTTCGGATCGGGGGAGTGGAGAAGGTGCTGTGTTACCTCTGCAGCATGTCGGTGAGTTGGCCTGTTATCCTCTGGGCCTTTTGCCGGCTCCCTGTGACTGTTTCTGCCATTGCAACCATGCCGTTAATGATCTGAAGACAGAGACAGATGGAACACGCTTATCAGCACAAGTCAAGTCGAGTTTATTTGTATAAAACATTTCAGCAACAAGAACGTTCAAAGATCTTTTTATCACGAAAACATACAGTCACCCGTACGCTTCTATACATACTGACATGTTGACCTGAATGTCAACATGTCAGCCAATCAGCAGTCACCTATGGTGCAACAAGCAATAAACATTACATTTTGCTCTTAGTTGGATTATGTGTGTTAATTATTCATTGTGTTTAGTTATTGTTTGTCACATTAGCTTTCCCAGTAACCCTGTTTGTTTGCTCTCTCTCGCCCGCTGTGCCATTCTCTCTCCCCTCACACCTGCATCATGTCAGCCAATCAGCTCTGGTCTATTGTTCCAGCATTCACTCTCCCAATATTGAACCAGCTGTCCTTCACTCACTCCCCGCTGGTTCCTCTTGTTACTTTTCTCATTCTACTCCATGTGTCTCTGCATTTTGTACATTTTTACTTATCATTTCTTCATTAAAGCTTCAACTGCATTTTGGCCACAATGACAGAAATAACTTGCGCTTTACTCAGTTCCGAAGCTGCAGGTCTACAAATCCGAGAAATGCTGCAGCAGTTTTCAGACCCCAGACCTCGGCAGTAAACAGTAATTCTGTTTGTGTGAGCAGAATGTAGAATTTCTCTGTATTATTCTGGATCACTTGCCGAACAAACACTCTGACTTGCATGGTGATGTCCTGTGGCTCTTCACTGCCTTCATGGAAGATCGTTCAGATTTTTATTTTCCCCGTTTGTAGCCGCTGCTGTCCGGCACTGAACTCTGACCCTGATGGAGCCAGGAGTGAGGAGCGTAAAGCGGCCGATTCGATGACGCAACAATCTGACATTACACAAACCAAACGGCTACAGACCTCAGTACCTTTTGGCTACTATTTACTCTGAACAATGTTTCATTGGTGTCATCATGATCCAGCAGCATTGTTTACATGTCAGTGTCTCATTCGGAAGAAGGAATTATCAGTGTTTGATCTGTTAATAAGTGAAACTTCTTTGTTGGTTAATGTTTTCCTTAGTAACGTGGTGAAGCCGGCTTGTTTGGCTGCTATAGTTACCGGAATGACGTCGACGGCCAGAGGACTGGTGAAGCAGCCGTCCTCTGTCGGCGGTTGCTCTCCTTTTGTCAATTTCCTCCTTTCTTCCTCCAGAGCGTTGTTCAGGTACACTGACAGCTCACTCTGCGCAAACACAGACACGTTACACGGTTACCGTGTGCAGCTTTCCGCACGGAGCTGAAATTTGTGTCGCACGTACAAAAAAAATGACGTTTTTAACCTTTAATTTAAATAGTTTAAACTCGACCATAAATTAGAGAGAGCAACCAATGATGTCACGACTACAGAGTCCTTTTCTAATCAAATTAACTGAGACATTGGAACACACTGCGGCTTTAATTGGCTCCAACAAATGAAGTAACGATAACTGAACAGATTCTCAAACAGCCTGGTTAATTTAAACAAATGTTGTTGTGTTGTTGTTTTTTAGAAAACGTATTTATTTGACTTATTCATTTTTCTAACTTGTCAAGAAACGAATTAACCAACTGAAACAAGGGCTTGAATGGTGAGATTCACGTTTGAGCAGTGATAGGTTATTATTATTTTCACTATTATCACTTGTATGACTACGCTACCTCCTTTGTGGTGAGGTACTGCTCCTCCAGGCTGTCCATCGTGTCTCCAGGCAGCAGTTGCCCCAGTGCTGCTGAATCAATTTCACTGGCCAGTTCTGGCTTTTTAAGGATTCTGAAACAGAGACGAAACACACCGGGAAATTTACTGCGAGGGACACAAGACCTTTTCATCAAATGAAGACTGACTTCCATCTTTTACTTCGCATTTGACCCGACCTTCAGAAACAAGAGCAAACAGGTGCTATAGTTGACATGAACTGGTTCAGCTGCACAGTTCTGCATGATTATGCCAACTGCCGTATTGCACACACTCTCTGAAACAACTGCAGGGTGTGTGTGTGTGTGTGTGTGTGTGTGTGTGTGTGTTGAGTTGGCATGGTGGACAAACGTGTTTGTTGTTCATTTGTTTGTCTGGTTTGTGTTTTTATGTTTGTCTTCTTAGTTCAACGTCTCTTGTGTTCTTGATGACTGCTTTTCCTTTTTGTAAGACAGTAAATCATCCTGATGTTGAACTTCAGCAGTTGTCCTTTGTGCAATTTTATGAGTTAAAAGCAGCATTTGAAAAAAAGAATGTTTTAACATAACTTTGACGCTATGACTTACATTTAATCGTTTGGAACATGCATTTCAATAAGTCTCATCTGTCAGATAATAAGTCACTTTTGAAAATAACAGCTTTTAAGCAGGTAATAAACATATTTACCACATTCATGTATTAAAATGTGCATATTTTTGGCTGTCTGAATTCATTTCTAAATTCTAAATGTCATGTTTTTATTTGCTTTAAGCAAAAAATAATAAAAAAAAATCATCATAACTAATTGAAACAATGGCTTGAAAACGTTGTGTGCAGTTAGACTATAAAATGAAAGAGTGGATCTGTCCACCATTAAGTCTTATAAAAGCTGAGAGGAAGTCAGTTTTTCAAAGGAAGCTTTTAGGGAGAGTTGCTACTGGAGACTCTACACAGTAAACAGGAACGTGTTTCACATGAACAGAGTTACTGATATCAATGAACTTTTCATAAAATGGTCTGAACTTGTCTGGGCCCCAAATCGCCTCCCACTACATTCAGTCATTCACTCACTGATGGTGGTACCGGCAATGAAGCTTGCCAGAGGTGGTCGCTGAATGTCTGCGTTCAGAACGTTTTAAAACTGCCATATAGAGTCAAACTCCCCAAAGAACGCCAATTATCCAGAGGGAAACGTCATCCAACTGCACTGATACTCATAAACTATTCCCGAAGAAGTGTTGCAACAGCGTATATGTGCAGAATAAGTGTTTTAAAGGGAAATGGAGATGATGCCTTACCCGGGGTAATACTCATTGACCCAGCGCAGGATGAAAGCACAGTCTTTATCATCCAGAACAAAGTC
Source organism: Poeciliopsis turrubarensis (assembly GCA_010277015.1). Taxonomy (NCBI): domain Eukaryota; kingdom Metazoa; phylum Chordata; class Actinopteri; order Cyprinodontiformes; family Poeciliidae; genus Poeciliopsis; species Poeciliopsis turrubarensis. The sequence continues at coordinate 1,644,743 of VMRN01000046.1, read as the reverse complement.
CACAATCTTCCTGAGTCTGGCGCTCAGGTTTTGGTGATACAGCCGCGCGTAAAACTGACAGATGTTTGCCTCCGGTGGGTAGCAGCTCTTCAGCACGTTGACCACCAAGAGCAGGTCGTCCTTCATCTGCCTCCCCATGCCCTGGACGTCCAGCTGGATGGACGATTGCCCGGGTTGGCCCGCGGGGGCCACCGAGGGCTGGTCCATTCGGCTCTCTACCAAACCACGAAGAGTTGAGTCGTGGAGCTCCTTCCAGTTGCTCGGAGTCCGACTCTTCCGCTGCTTTCTCTGCAGGTCCTGCGCCTCTCCGTGGTAGATGGCCTTCACAGCAGATTTTAAGGCCGTCAGGGCCTGGACCGCGGTCTCGCCGGCCACCTCTTGGAGCCTCGGAGACAGGCTCTGCTGCAGAGTCTGTTGTATCTTTTTTTCCAGCGCTCGACGTTCCGCAGAAAGCCTTTCCATCTCTTCTGCGTGATGCTTCTGCACGTCGTTGTCTGTTTCCTTCCCCAACAGTTGATTCTCTCTGTTGATCAGCACCAGGCTGGCCTCGTACAAGCTTTCCTCAAGAAGCTGCTCGAAGGTCAGAGTTTCTAAAGACGACGACGAGAGAAGAAACGTTTCTTTTTACTGAAATAGAGCTTCTGAAGGCTGACGGTCAGTGTGAAAACTTGAGCTGACTCTTACCAACGAGGGAGACCATGTCCTCAGGTGATGGGGGCTCCTCTGCAACTGGGGAAGTGTTGACGCCCCCCGGAGGGTTGGACTGTCTCTTTATGTTCTTGAATTTTCCTCTAATCCATCGGCCTCCTTGATTCAGAATGTTGTTCACCCGGAGGTTTTCTGAGGTCGAGCAAACTCGCATTGTGAAGTCTGGTTCGGTCCGAATCCTCGTCCGGGAAGAAAGAGAGAGAAAAAAGACCAAGACGACCACAAAAGCTAAAAAAAAAAAAAAAAAAAAGTCAGTCAGTGCAAATAAACGCATTAGAAGAAGACTTCAAAGTATGTATTAGTTTGTGTTTAATCATCTTTGGAAGCTTTTTAATGTCTAAAGATTTTAACATGCTTGTTATGTTGGTGTCACATTCATCTCAAAAATCTAAACAGCTTCTCAAATGACGAACGGCTGCTGAAATGCAAACGAGAGCACCAGACAATTTACAGTACATGTTGGATCAAACCTTGAACACTTTAGGAAGCAGATCTAGTTGGAACTTGAACAGAGTGACAAAGTGAATGTGCATGAATCCTCCTTCAGAGGATGTTACTCACCCGGGTCCTGCAGCCGCTGCTCTGCCTCTCACACTTCAGCTGGTCACTTTTAGCTCTGCTGGCTCCTCCCATGTGAAAAGTGATTTGTTGTGGAAAGTCCAGACTCCCCTTTGCGTGGCCTACTAACTCGCAGACACGGGCTTTTTATAAACCCCAGCGCTGAGGCAACGCGGGCCTCTTTCAGAGAGGAAAGCTGCCTCAGCCTCTGATGAAACGCTTTACTGAAGCTGAAGCTGTTGAGCGAACCTTGGTGACCAGTGTGGCTTTCTGATCAGGGCTGAGCACCACAGGGGGTGGCAGGACAAACAAACAAACAAACAAACAAACAAATAAATAAATAAAAAACTAGCCAAGGGCCCCCACTTGTAGTGTGCACAGTGTAAAGTCAGTAAACAGACACTTTACTGGTGTACACCAGAGGGGGCTGATGATGCCCAAGTTACTAATTTGGAGCTCATCATGTTGTATCTATCTGTCTATCTGCTGAACTAATTCCTAGTTTTTCTCAGTCGTTTTGGTGCTTTTCTCGAAACCATCCATACAAACAGCGAAACATCCTCCTCGGTTCATCTCTCACAGGCTCAATGTATGTGAGCCTGTGAAGATGTCAGTGTCTCAGAGTGACACGGATGCGTACGGATGAAACAGCGAAATGATTGGTCACATCATCCACATGACTGTGTTCTCTGGACGGACGTTTTGCTGTGGACCACGGCTGACGATTTGATTGGAAGTGTGGAGAGATGTAATTGTGGGAGATGGTGTAGTAGACGTATTCGCATTTACACGCCTACTGCTTGTTCTGTATGTTGCTGACAAACCAGGAAAACACAGAACTGTAGAAAACAACAACAACAACAACAAACAACTGAAGTAGAAATGGGAGCACAGGACAAACTCCTTGAGAAAAACAATGCATGCAGTGCTGCAGGGATTATAGTGCAGTCTTCCCACGCTGCTCCGGACTAATTGGAGCAGCGTGGGATCATATTTTCATGATTGGAATCTTGTTGTTGCAATACAACATTTGAGAGAGAAACATTTTTTGGAGGTATGTCATGTATGAGCCTCTGCAGGAGACCGAATCCAGCAGCTGGACATGCTTCTCTCCCTGATTGTGGTGAAGAATGAGATTATTTCAAACCTTAAGTAACATCAGGTTTTCCTTTAGGTACCAAAATAAAAGTTTTGTGCCATCAAGCCTGAATAGTGAGCTGCAAAGGTTGCCTCGCTCAAACTCCAGGAATGATTTGCTAAAACCCCCCCCCCACTTAACTCCATAGTTACAACATAACCTTACTGTTTTAAATCACTACTTTAACGGTGAGTCTTACCTGTTGCAGTCCGTTACTATTTGTCGTTCTCAGGTTCTGATCTAACATACATGTGGACCAGCAGGCCTTTTGAAAACCTCCAAACTGTCAGCAGCTGTTTTGCCTCGGAGAACGAAGTCGGCCACATCTCCGAAAACCGTGAGGGGAAAAAAAAAAATAAAAGCAAAGGACTGGGTTTAGTTATAGATTAACTTTTTTTTCATCTTTTTTTTTTTCTCAGATTAACTTTTACCTTCCTCCTCTGGGATTATTTAACAAGCATGAATAAATTTACGCAGATTAAGTTAGTTTTTTTTACACTCACATTTTTCCAATAAGCACAAACAGCATAGTTTCTATATTTTTGTTGTCAAACGGAAACATTAGGAAGTCAACTCCAAACACAGGTAAAGGTCTGGTGGTTTTGTAGTGTAGACAAACACTCTGTGGACTTTGGCTCTGATCTTGTTTTTCTGCAGAACGAGGAAAAAATGAACATTTCATAACATTACCTCCCTAAAATTATGGCCTTTGTCTTTTTTTTTTTGACAAAAATAATTCTGACCCAAAAAGAAAAGTTAGGCAGAAAAAAAATAAAATCAAATAAATCATGTCCATGGCCATTATTTTAGAAAGGTGATGATGTCCTGATGAAAATGAGGAAGAGTTGACCAAAGTGATGCGGCTTTATGAACTGAGAGCCGCGGTGTGCAGAGGTCAGGTCAGGTCAGGTCAGGTCAGGTCAGGTCAGGTCAGGTCAGGTCAGGTCAGGTCAGGTCAGGTCTGTCACTGGATTGTCTCCGATAGAGGAGAGATGTTCAGCCCTGAAATACTGTCAACAGGAAACCGTCCAGATTGGAGGAAACGAGAATCTGACCTCACCTCCACCTCGCCGGCCTTTCCTCCGTCATGAAGTGCTTTTCTGCTTCTCTGCCTTCTTCCAGCGCTAACTCGAAACAACCAATCAGAGCCAGGAGGCGGGTCTTAGCGCTGCGTTCTGCTGAGCTACAGCTTCTTCTTGGTAGAGTCTCCCAAGGATGCTAAGACTAGTTGTCTCTTTAAAAAAAAATCCTTTTGAAGCTTCACCTTCATTAAGTCATCTCAACATGGCTCCTCTATTCACCCTTTAACAACGTTTTTACCAGCATTGCACTGAGCAGAAGCTACTATCATGAGCTCAGCTGATGTGCGGTTCCACCAGGTGTTGCTAATTGCTGCTGGCTAGTCTGAAGGAGCTGAGTGGAGGAGGGCTGCTCTGAAAGGTTGAAGCTGGGAAGCTGGGAAACTGCAGCTCTGAGGAGGAGCTGTGCCTTGAAGGTGGAGCTACGTCCACCCAGGCGTTTTGCACAGCCGAATGGTTGCCATGGAGATCAAAGGGTTTTGCAAGTCAAAGCAACACTCCGGGTATGTGTTGGATGAGGGAATAACATTCCAGTGTGATGTGTAGCTCAGTAACGTCGATGTCACATAATACCGCCCCTTTAAAATATCAAATCAATATCAAATATATTCTGATTAACTGCAACAACAGTAATGTCAGTTTTATTAATATAGCATGTTGAATAAAAGCTGATCAGAATGCTGCGCAAGATCAATAAGCACTGGAAATGAAAAGGTAAGATTAGAATAAAACACAATTAAAGATTTAAAGGAAACAAAATGAAAAGTAAAAACAGCTTACAAGCAAACAACACAACACAGAAGACCAAGATATGACGTCAAACTGCAGTGTGAGCATGAGGACGGCGCCACACTGACCACATCTGGCCAGATGAGCTCAGTGCTCCTGATGGGACACGCAGCTCAAACTGCTTAGTATGAAGACTGTCTGTTGAAGCATCTCAAACAATCAGTTTCATTTATATTAATATAGATTTTCAGGGCTAATGGATGTGTAGGGTGGATGTG
>VMRN01000046.1:1608823-1640243 GCA_010277015.1 Poeciliopsis turrubarensis | reverse complement strand
AGGGTGGATGTGTAGGGTGGATGTGTAGGGTGGATGTGTAGGACGGCCCACGGCGCCATCCTACGCCACTTCCGGCCAACAGAACCAGCATTTCCATGACATGTTTCCATGCTGGTTCCGTTTGCCTGTAATCTTTCATCTGTTATCTGTGAAACTGCTCTCAGGAGACCTGTGGTTCTTCCTGATAAGCTTTCTGATTTGACTGGATTGTTTTTTGTTCGTGGCTCAAGGAAGCAATCTGTTTTGGGCGTCGCCTTGAAATACATCCTTCATCAAACCTTCAGCCTCCATTCAGCTCAAATGTCCACAAGAGCACATCACACCTTATGACAGCTCTTCATGGCCCAGATGCCTGGAAATGAATGAGGTGTGTGTGTGCATGTGTGTGTGTGTGTGTGTGTGTGTGTGTGTGTGTGTGTGTGTCTGTCATATCGTTTTTGGGACTAAAATGGTGCCTGAGTCTCAGAGCATTTTGGTTCGGGGTCATTTTTGAAAAAATTCAATTCAGTTTATTTCTATGGAGGAAATTCTTAATAAATATAACCTAAAGATACTTCGCAAGAAAAAACAAGTCAATCCAATCACACATAGGCTCAAAGTGATGTGCCTTCAGTCCATTAACAAGGCTTTTTGCAAGAGTCTCTTAAAACCACAATTCTTGCAAAAAGTTGTGGGGTTTTTGCAACCTGAAATGCAACTATTTCAGGCTGTATTTCCTACAACCTGAAATAGTTGGAGGAAAAATATGCTTTTAACAGAAATCGTTCCAAAATGTCTCAACAGCAGAATGCATGAAGACACAGCAGAGGATGTGGAGTTTACAGAGAAACGGGTCGTTTTCTGAAAGAGAAAGTCAGATCTTCAACTGACGCGTCACTTACTTATAAAATGGCAAAAAAAAAAAAAAAAAAAAAAAAATCATTTGAAGTAATTTCTGAATCTTAATTCAATTTTAGAAATGAAGATTTAATGGAGCTTTTTGAATGTTGCGAATCATGAGCAAAGATGCTGAAAACAACTGAAATAAAAAGCTTGACAAATTTAACCGCGATCACTTCTTTGAGGAACAGGTAAACTCACAAGTCTGAGTATTTCTGGAGTTCATAGAGCAGAACAACCTCAGCTGCAAGAAGATAAGATGGAAAATAAAAGAGAAAGGAAACCCGTTTTTCATCACCAACACATCTTGTTCCATGTTTCTTCAAATTTAGCTTTTCTTTCTGGTTTCTCTCTAAGATGTTAACATTAAATATCCTGTTTTATTTCTCTGGTGCATTAAGCAGTTCTTCACTTTGTTTAAACAACAGCCTGATTGATGCAAAATACACGTAAATTAATCAACACGCCATTTTTTTGTTCGTGAAATAGCCATTTGGACCTGACATAGCACGACCTGCAGGAATCTTTTTTTTACGATAAAAGGAGGAAGCGGCCGTTCTCTTTTTGTAACTTTTTGAAGAAAAAAGTAGATTTTTTTTTTTCGTTTTTTTTTTTTTTTTTTTTTTGTCCTCTGGGTCAGATGTCCCAGAGGAACATTCTGACCGTCTGAATGTAGACAGAAGTGAAAGCAGTGAAAAGAGGTTTTCTTTCTGAACCCTGCGCCGCAGCTGCTTGGCATTCTTAGAGAACGTGATGCTTGAATACTGCGGCTCCGCTGTGTGGAACATATGGTAGATGCAGAAAACGTTCTTATCGCCACATAAATGACTCGGTTTTTATTTCTGAGGTGAAATGATGACAACGTGGCGTTTGGGTTTTTCAGATGTGCAGAGAAATCTGAAAGACCTCGAATCATGATGTTTTTGATTGTACAATGACTTTAACACTGATCAGTGTATTTGATATGTATTTCATGACAGTTCTTCATAATTTCGATTAAAACAAAAAAATGCTTGTTTCCTAATTTCTCACTGTGTTATGTTTTTGTGATGCGAAGCCCTTTGACCTGTGGTGGTGAAATGTTCTGTATAAATAAACTTGACTTGACTGACGATATCGAATTTACCAGATAAGTTTGCCGGAGTTTCTTTATTCAAAGAGAATAACTTCCTCTGATTATTTTGTAGGTCTCTGACCTCTGACCTCTGCTCCCTCCGTCCAGCTGACAGATAGCCGCACCGTTAGCGTCACAAAGTTTGTTTCTATTATGGCTGACATGAGCAATATGAGGCCGTGTTACTCATGCAACATCGTTAAGGCAGTTTTTGTCATTGCACTTTAACATGGGAAACATTTTTGGGTCATTTGTGTCGATATCCAGTTACATTCAAGAAGTGAGACCATTAATTGCAAAAAAATCTATGTTTTGAGCACATCAGCTGCCTGAGCGAAACACGTGGATGAATTAAACACAGACTTCTGTTTTCAAGCCTTTATATCTGTTTGTGATTTTTCTGCTTACAATTCATGAAAACACAACATTTCATACCACAATATTACAGCAGACCAACAACAAGAAATGCATCTCAAACACAGTGATGTGACTTAAAGAAAAGTGTTTTTCAGTCTGACAAACAAGCCCCATCAAAGTCTAGATCCCAACTTATTGAACACGATTGAATGAGTCAGTGAGATCTGGTGAATATGGCTCTAGAGTAAAGTGCTTATTGTTGTCATGACGATGAGAAAGCATCCTCCCCAGTTCAGCATCATGTTCTTCTCACACATTCTGACAGGCGAGGGGATGACACCAAACCTGAACAATTTGAGTTAGCTAGTTTGGGGGAAAAAAAAACAAAAAAACAAAAACAAAAACACAGAATTGATAAAAATGCTTTATTTAAAAGAAGATGATCTTTGCTTTTGAACGCATTCCTTCAGTGGGTTTTCCAGTTCTCGATATTATTTTTAACGACAAAAAAATGTGACAAGAGAAAGTATTCACTCATGACTTCAGAAAACTATCAGCAGATTTACCTGAACCATCGTTACGACACTCAACGCATCTACAGTGGCTCCCAAAAGAACAAACACCCCGGTTACAATTCTGCAAATGTAATAATCTTAGATCACGATAAATCTATTTCAAAACGCTTTCCAACTTTAAAGAGAGACACAACTTATCAACTGACACACAAACAAATATAAAACGTTTGCGTTGACATAAGTTTAACACAAACTGTTGAGCTTATAGTTCCTAGAAATACTTTCTGACTTTTATTTTATTCATGGAGTTATTACAGTCGCACCTGACATTCCTTAAAGTTCTAAATCCTACACAATTCTGGCAGAATTTGTTGTTTAGGAAAGGCCATAGTTTTCACAGAGGTGGAAAAGATCAAAGCAATCTTATTGGATGAAGGTATCAGTCAGGAGAAGGTTAATTTTATTTCTCCCACAGCATCATATAATTATATGTAAATGGTCATCAGTTACTGGACAAAAATCCAACAATCTGGATGAAATCTCTATGAAATAACTGTTCATTGATATCAAAGAGGCAATATTCTGTGTTTTCCAGGCACATTTTATAGCACGATCAAGTAACTATGTTAGCTTCAGTTGTTATGAAAAGGCTGCATATTTTTGTCTAATATGACTTTCTATAATTTAACACCCTGAAATTGGGCTTCTGTCTCTTTAAAAGCTCCTGCTCTTTCTGAAACTCAGGAAGTCATCACAACATGGTTCCTCTATTGACCCTTTGACGATGTTTTTACCCGCTTTGCTCTGAGATGTGGCTCCTATAATGAGCTCAGCAGATGAGCAGCCTTTGCTAATTGCTGCTGGCTAGTCTGAAGGAACTGAGTCGAGGGGGAGCTTGGTCTTGAAGGCGAAGCTAGGACCTCCCAGGCGTTTTGCATGACTGAATGGTTGCCATGGAGATTAAATCATGTCTCAAACATGCAGGAAAGAATCAGGGCGACCCTCCAGGTTTGTTTTTGATGAGAGAATGATCTCATAACACGATGCAAAGCTCAAAAAAATCGATTTTACATGATACCGCCCCTTTAAATTTTACACTTTTAGAGAGGCAAGAAATGCCAGCATTTACTTTTTTCGACTGAATATCTGACAATTTTTTTGTTTTTGTCTTTATGTTTAACCTTTTCGCTCATTTTTATTTTAGCTGAATTGACTTATTGCATATTTTTGTGGGGTTTTTTTGCTTTGTAAATTGATCCTACTCTTCATGAACTTAACTGATATGTTAAGTTCATGAACTTAACATATCAGTTAAGTTCATGTTAAGTTCAAGAACTTAACATGAACTTAAGTTCATGTTAAGTTTATATCATATTTCTCAAATATGATATAAAGAATCCCCCCATCCCCCCACTCATGTAAATAAGCTCATTTTACTATTGCAATTATTGTGCGGTTACTGTTTTCTTAATAGAAATTCCTTCTGCAAATTGAAACGGCATCTAATTTCAGCAATCTCTCTCTAGTTACTAATGTATCATCACTGTGATGCTTTCCAGAGCAGAAAACATGTAATTTTTAAAACTCAAATATTATGGAACAGACCCATCTATAGTCTATAGTTTATAGGCTTAGCACACAACATCAATCTTGTGTGCTTTAGTTGATTTCTGGGCAGTGTTGCTTTGCTGAATGCGACTGTTGACATGCTCATTGTTAAACGTCTGAACTCTGTAATGCAGAGGGAGGAACATGTAAGTTCTGCTGTGTGTGTACCGTTACCCGCGGACCGAACCGGACTGATCCAGAATCGCACAGCCCGAGAAAAAAGTGCAACGTGGCGTTTCCTGCGACCGGTTTCCTGCGACCGGTCCGCATGCAGAGCATGAACAGGACGTTTCACCTGCAGTTCCTTCTCAGCTGTGTGTTCGCAGGAAGCTGAGACAGGAGACAGGCAGGTTGGACAGGCAGTCGGTGTTGGCTGTGACCTGCATGTCCCCAAATAAAACTCGGCCTCTGTCGGCGCTGCCCACTTCCTTTCTGAGCGCGGCGAGTTTCTGCAGGATGAGGTGGTGCTCGCGGCCCCTGTGGAGGCCCCTGAAGTAAAGAACTGCAACCAGATGTTTCTTGCTGCAGGTGGATGACAAAAACACACACACACACACACGCACACACACACGCACACACACACACACACACACACACACGCACACGCACACACACACACACACGCAGACACACACACACACACACAAGTACATTAAACCACACATAAACACATGCAGTATATGGCAAAAGTAACCACACTCCTCACATTGTGTTAATATTATCTCTATTTGATACAACGTCAAATAGCTTCTCCAACAGTTTAAATTTTACTGTCTAATGTCTGAACAAATCTGAGTGAAAATGTCCAAATTGTGGCAAGTGTCAATATTTTGTGGAGCCTTTTGTTGCTACCGTTTTAGACCTTAAAGTGTGTGTTTTCCAGCTACATAATATTTTATATTTTATAATGTTTTACCTTCAGCTTTTGTAAAAATGTTGCGTATACCAAATATGACTTAAAAGAAAGAAAAGACGGTCTTGAAATCGGGTCTCTGTCTCTTTAAGAAACTCCGCCTTCATGAAGTCAAGATGGCTGAATAAGATGGCTCCTTTATAAACCCTTTAAGAACGTTTTCACCAGCGATGCACCGAGAGTGGCTCGTCTAACGAGCCCAGCAGATGAGCAGTGTTTGCTAATTGCTGCTGGCTAGTCTGAAGGAGTTGAGTTGGTCCACCCAGACACATTACACAGCTGAATGGTTGCCGTGGAAATGAAAGGATTTCTCAAATCATGCATGGCAGAATCAAAGCAACGCTCCAGTTACGTTTTTGATGAGGTAATAATATTGTAACGTGACATAAAGCTCATAAAAGTTGATTTTTTAATGGCAGTACTTATTAGGTGATTCCAAAATTACAAGTTGATTTATTCCTCATAAGTGAAGGAACAGAGTAGTGGTTCCTTTCAGCCAGCTGACCTTCAGTGCCCAGCAGCTTGTGCTGGAGGGGCCGTTATGTGTTGCTCTGTGTTCCATAAACCCAGATGGAAGTTTTCCATTATAACATAACAATCTTTCTGAATGATCCCAGTAAAATAACTCTGATTTTTAGGCATATTTTTCCGAGGCTTGGCTGCATGCAGTCTTTGTGTTTGTCTCGTCTCTAAGCATCACATTATTAATCTGGTCTCACGCGGCCATAAAGAGGAAGCGCCGTCTCTCCTGCAATGTCTTCGGTGTTTTTTCTCTTTTTTCTCACTTCTTTTGACAGCAAAACCACAGATTTTCAACACAGACATGGGGCACGTGATGCAATAGCTTTGAAGAATGTTTCGCTTTGAGTGGGTCGTCCAGTTTATCATAAACTGGGTGGATGAACGAGGTGGGTGGATAGAAAACCCTCCATCAGCCGACGCAGAGCGGCTGCACGCAAACATCCCATCGCTCCACGTTGTCATTATGCTTTTTTTTGTTTTGTCTTGTGATTAATTGCAGCTTATCACCTACGAGTTCTGTTTTTCTTCCTGTGGAAAGGAAGAAAATGGTTTTTCCCTCCTGGAGGTTTCGCGTCAGGACCAAATAACAGAATCGGGTATTTCCAACGTTCAACAAGTGTTTAAATCTAAAATCAGGTTCACCGACACGCCGAACAGCTTCCACAATGTTGTTATTTACTGAACAAATTCAAGCAAAAATGCTTCCATTTGTTCAGTAAATAACAAATGGAGGCATTTGTTATGATTACAGCTCATGATTACATCATGAGCTGTAATCTCATGATGATTACAGCCATGTAATCATCATGAGCTGTAATCTCATGATGATTACAGCCATGTAATCATCATGAGCGACACGAAGGGAAACCGCTGTCAGAGCAGCAGCTCAGGCTGGGTTCTCTCACTGGAGCGTTCCAGCGTTAGCATAGAGACAGGCAGGGAAAACATCACGGAACGACCTTTAGCACGATGCTAACGTCTATCCTTACAGGGTTCCAAGACTCTGAAGGTCAACATTCAAAAACGTTTGGATGACGTCAGTTCATTATCTTTCCAAGAGAGAATTTACCTGAAAAACCACCTGGATGTAAATGTGGGGAAAAAGAAACGGGGGGGAAACAGAAACAAAAGAACAAGAACCAACTCATTGCATCCTCTGAAAACAATCTGTAATTTGTGTTTTTTTTAAAATGCTTTTCTTTTTTACAGATTTATTAAATAGCAAGTAACAACTAAGTGCACCAGTGAACCACATCAGGCACAACTACTTCTCTACTCCGTCACATCTTCATCATCATGCCTCTTTGCAAACAATGACACACCTGCAATACTCTGAGTTCGTGAATAATAAAACACCGTGATGACATCATCACGTCGTCATACCCGAAGTCTGGGTAATGCTCCAGCAGAGGCTGCAGGTGGCTCTTGATGTCGGCCTTGTTGCTTTGACCGATGATGGTGCTCAGGTCGTGTCCTACGTGGTGGAGCCACTCATGGTTGGACTTCTACAGGAGAAACACAAGAACAGGTTCTGCTTACGGTGTTATGTGGGTTTTTTTTTTTTTTTACTGCTGTGGGCAGCAGTAAAAAAAATCCTGCATTAATATACAGCATCGACTGTTACTGATCGCTTCTTGTTTTCGACATCTGCAACGCTGCCAAACTGGCTGCATGACCTTTCCTGCTTCACTCCACATTGTTGTTGTTTTATATTTAAGCAGCGACGAGGCACAGTGGTGAAAACTGAAACTGCTGCTGCGCAAGTTACTCAACCGGTTGTTGCTAGGTAACCAAAGAGCGAGTGAGTTAGTTGATGCCTCGCACTGTGGCTAGCTAATGGTGAGAGCTGAAGCCTTCCCTCTGCCTACATTTCCCAGAATGCTGGAACGGCACGTTCCCAAAAGCCTGAACCGAAGTGATGCGCGCCATTTTCATAGGCAGGTGACACTATTAGCTAAGCTAATTTTGCTAGTTTGGCAGTAAATATCACTGATATGTATCTCAGTATTATAAAGAGGTGGGAAGAGTTCTCAGAAATGATAGTCAATTTTGTACTGATAGTGTTCATAAGTTAGGAACGAGGTTCTAAGCTTGTGACTTGTTTGTTGTTTTCAGAGCAACTCCATACCAACTGTGCGACTGGTTAACTAAATAGTGTGAGTTTAGTGCTTATCAAGATCATTTCAGATTTCCGCTTTACCATGTCGTCAAACAGATCGCAGAGCTTGTTCCACTGTTCGTTGATCTTGGCTGCCGCCTTCTCGTGCTTCTGGTTCTTGCACGAGTAGTTACTCTTCATCAGCTGCCCGACGTATTCCTTCACCACGTGGTAATGCAGTCGGCTCGCAAACTCCTGTCCAGCAGAGAGAGTGATGGATTATCATAACAGGATGCGCAGAAAAGGAAACGCAGGAGGCTAAGTGTGTTTGTATTGCATGATCTGAAGCTATTAGATTATGTGACCTTACACTTCAGCTTCCACCAATTCACCAGTCTGCTCTGCTGGTCTGCTGGCCGCCTTCCCAGACCAGAACAATTCACTGGAATGTCAAAGATGACCGATGAAAAAGGTACTCAGAGTTTCCTTTTCCGTCTTTCAGAGAAATTACAAGACTATCTATCCCGGGGATTACCATCACATGTATGATATAAGACAGGAATCCCCCCAATACAACTAAAAGCTGATATTTCAAACCAGACCCACATCGAAACGTGTCCAAGACAGATAGGACGTGGGTTGACAGGCTGCTTTTTCACAATAAAACTAAAAATAAAAACCAAGATTGCAGTTTGCAAATGCACTCAGGGACAAAGACCTCCAGAGGGACATCAGGACATCCATCATTAGATTTAAGAGAAGAATATGGGACACAACCCTGCAAACACCAACTGTAAAGTACGAGGCCACGTCTGATATCAACAGAGCTGCAAGGAAGACGAAGCCAAAGCGCGGGCGCCAGTTGTGTCCCGTTGTATCTCAAAGTCTTCCAAAAGAAGAAAATGACCAATGAGGACCAAGGGCAACCGGTCAAGAGTGTTGGAGTGTGCATCACTCGGTTTTAAACTCCGCCTCACAGAAACGCTTCTGGGCAAAACTAAATGACAAACCCGTCTCTGTTCACTGCAAAAACACTGAACTTTGGTCCACTTTGTAGTGCAAACATCTTTCTACACTTTAAATAAGACAAAGCTGACTTACAAGTGACTTTTAGGAGCTTGTTTGAAGTCAGTAATTACTTGATATCAATAAAAACATTTTTTTAAAAGTGCTAGTCCCATGAGCCCCATATTTCACATATGCCATACAACATTATACCAATGTTATAAATGAAATAATCTGTCAGTGGAACTCGTACATTTTCATCAATATCGAGGAATTATTGACTTAAGCTCATCTTTATTTCTTGCCTAAAAGTTATCTGTGAGTTAGTCTTCTGTTATTTCAAGCGCACTCGGGTGCTATCTGCACTGAACTGGGCCAACATACTTGGTAGGATTCTGTGTTTTTGCAGGACTGACCCAGTTCTGCCTGGAGGAATGGGCCACGATTCCAGCAAACTATTGCGAGAAGCTCCCAAGGCTTGAAATGTGTGTAAACTACTGGATCCAAAATAGTAAAAACATTCTCTCTCTTATTAGTTTGGCTCTTTGCAAACAAATAAGAGAGAGAAGTGGTGAGAGAAATGATCACGTCTATTTTAAACCCATTAAGTCAATTAAGCAATTGTAAACAAAAATGCTGAATAGTATTATTTAGTTATTATCTCTCTGACCAGAGGTATAACCGTACAATTACGACTTATTTTGGTCCAGCTTTCAGTGCTCTGCTCACAGGATGGAATCAGATCCATAAAATCGGACATTTTTTTGGGGCCTAGTCAAATCCTCGTCACCTGTACGTGCGGAGGCCTCATGGCGTCGCAGTGGCGGGAGAGCCGCTGTATCCGGCTGTCGAGTTGCTTGAAGTCGTCGTCGTTGGTGAGCCACTTCCTCGTCATCATCCTCCTGAGGAAGGGCTGGAAAAGAAACAAGAAATCCCACAGAAAGGAAGAAAATGTCATTGTTGGATCCTGAGTTCATTTATTTCTTTTTTTAATATTTCCAGAACAAAAGTTTGATAAGACAAGACAAGACAGGAGAATTTGCTTAGTATTCAAAAAGATTTGCCCTCAGTACAGATTATTGTAATATAGTCATAATGACTGAAAATTCAGTAACAATTCAGATGTAAAAAAAAAAAAAAAAAAAAAGATAAAATAAATAAAGAGCACGTTTTACATTTTCCCCTTCTGGACACATTTTCTTATGGCTCAACTTGTGTGTTTCTGCTAAGTGCCTCATTTCTAGAAATCTAAGCAGCGACTGTGACAAGGAGGTAAAGATCTCGGTTTCAGTTCCTCGTGTTGAAAAAACCACAACAGAAGCAACTGGGCTTTAAGAGGAAGTGAACGGATGAAAACAGGAACTGGGAGTTTGGCTATTAAAGCCTCTATAGTATTTGAAAACACCAGATTGCATTACCTTGACATCCTCTTTAAACTTCTCCTCCAAAACCTCCATCAGCCTGACGATGAGCCCTTTGACCTCTTGTCTGAAGGCTTCCACTTCATGCGGACAGTTGACCTGGTACCCTGCCATGTGTTCCCTGTCGGCAATCGGAAACGAAAGAAAACGTCGGCTTTGGTGTGACTTTGAGGCCGTGCTCCTACCCGCTGAAAGATTTCACGTTTTTGTCCCGTTACAGCCGCAAACCTCGATGGATTTCACCAGAATTTGACGCGATAGAGAAACAAAAAGCGGTGCAGAGCAGAACAGAACCAGTCGTCTTTTTCAGGCCGTTCGACGGTTTTTCAAATCTCTGGTTCTGGTGCTGTTTCTGAAGAAATAATGAGTGATCCCATAATGATGGGTTATAATCCCATCATTATAACCCACACACGAATGGGTAAACATGTTGGTTCATCAAGGAAATGCCTTTAGAGCTGCGTGTAGCGCCACACGAGACTGTGATTAACAGCGCTAAGACCCGCCTCCTGGCCTTCTCCAGCTAGCACTGGGAGAAGGCAGAAGGGCTCGTTTTCTCGATCTGTCTCATACCATACAACCTGGTGACAGCTTCGACAAATATGTAAAAAACATTCATCAGATGTACGTACTGCAGCTGTAACATAAATTCGCATTAAGAAGTTTGTGATTGTCGTCCATCTGCTGGAATCTCAGCGAAGAACCCAGAACTTACTTCTGGAACCCTGCAGCTCTGGGTTCTGAAAAATTGCTTGAGTTACAACATTTCATTTCTCTTTGGGATTAATAAAGCGTGACTGAGCCGAATTGAAGGTCTGGTAACTTTAGCTATGTAGCACATTTTCAGCAAAAAGGCAAATCAAAGTGCTTTACATGAAGTAGCAGGAAATACAATTAAACAACAAACCAAAGGAAAGAGGAAAAGAAGAGAAAAGGAAGACAAAAAAGCATAACCCCATGTTAAGAATGAGGAGTCAGTGATTTATACACTGGTAGGGATTTCTGTGGATTCTTGCTCTGATAATGTTGATCTGAGGTAATGAATTTTCTCTCTAGATAAGCTAATTTATCTACAGGATTCTAAGTTTGTTCTAATTCCTGAATGTATAAACTAGATGCTCCCTGTGTGTCTATAGAGCCCCATCATTTAGAAGCTGGAAGGAGTTTCTCTGGATAATCCTGAACTGAGTCATCTCTGTGTAATCAGAAAGCAGATAGAAGGCGTGCAGATAAATAATCTCTGCTGAGTGAAACGGTAAACCACCGAGGCTCAGGATGAGGCCGCCTGGGGTCGACGTCATGGTTTGAGGCCGGGGGGGGGTCAGTTAGAAAGCCTGCACGCTCCAACTACTTCCTGTTTTGTCCCTCTTAACAGCCCTTTCACACTCACTGCTCCGTTTCTGTGAAATCACGTGACCGCTCACTATCCAGGGCTCAGATTAGCCCTGCAGCCTCTCGTGATTGTTCCCTCCACCTCTTTGTCTTCCGGGAAAGCCACATTTTCACAATTTCACTTTCCTCACTCTGCTGCAGACGGACGGCAGCCGGGAAATTCCCAGCAGACGGACGTCTCTGCGATGAGGCAACCAAATTCTTCCATCAGAAGAGATTGGAACGCAGCGAACTCTTGTCTTTACTTTTTGAGGAGCTTGTAAGGAGAGGAGAGTGCGACCAGATCAAATAAAGTCTCGTCAGAGATCAGAACCGTCTCTGTCTCCAGTGCAGTGCAGAGTGTTTCAGACTGGGTGACATTATGTGCAAATCTGGGTGATGCAAACCTGTTGATGGTTTGAAAGTTCACAAACGTACATGTAAAACCCACATGATTTTTTATCTTCTTTCTAACAAAGTAGAAATCCCCAAAACCAATCATCAGATCCAGTACCACAGATATCATCAGCTGCAGGATGAGTTCTGATGATCAACGAAGCAAACAAAAAAAAAAAAAAGGACGCAAAGCCTTAAAACACACTGAGGGAAACACTGTGGCTGAATTGGACCTTGTCTAAAGTCTTTGTGTTTAAATGTTTTTGTGGCTGACCAGAGGAGCTGCATCAAATATCAGAGTGGAAACATGACCCCTCCTGGATTTCTCAATCCACGAGAGGCAGCTTGTGAATCCTGTCTTCTGCAACACTCATGGTGCAGCTCCTGAACTTTCAGAGTTCTGAAAGGGCTACTTTATAATCTGAAGCTCTGTGTTAAATCGGCATCGGAACGTACAGCTTAGTGCATTCCTTTATCTGACGCTCCGACGACAAAGTCATAAACAAAGCGTTTGGTGACTAAAACTGACCGGAGCCATGGAGCTGCGAGACAGAACTGCTTCCATGAATCCCTTGGAATAAAGACAACGCTAAACTCCTTCACATGATGTCACTTCAGCATGTGAAGACTCAGGCTTGTTGCTTTCTGTTCTGAAGGTTGCCATCTGCAGTCGAGCCCCAGCTTGCCCTCGTTCACTTGTTTCCTTTTTTGTGGACAGAAGTGGGGGCAGCATGTTTGTGGGTTTGGCAACTTGTTCTCCTGCAGTGCATCTGTGAAACCACGTGACTTACTGTAAAGCCTGAAAGCTGTTGATGTAGGCTATGTGATAGTCGGTCCACAGCGGCTGTGGCTGGAGGGAGCCGCAGTGGCACTGGAACTGGGTTTCAAATCTGGAGAGAGGAGAGAAGACGTCTTGGTTAGAGGAGAGGAGGAGAGAAGCTAAAAAACTCTTTTCAGCTCATTTTGTTTAAATGCTGAAACCAAGATGGCTTCAATTGGGCCAGAAAAAACATCTCCAGAGAAATGTGGAAGAGTTTCTGCGGTAGTAAATGTGTCCACAGCACAGAGTTGTAACTTGAAGAAGAGACGCGTCCAGCTAAAGCTCATCTGAGGAAGAACACGTTGACAAAGTTTTGGCACTGACAGCCGCAGTTTGTGAACTGTAGAGCGGACAGATCCCCCTGCTTTCAGATCATTCAGCAGTAATGAGAATCATGTTGACATCAATTGACTGCAGAAATATTAAAAAGTGTTCAGTCTGACAGCGATCTAAATCTAAAGCCCATGTTTAGCTTTCGTCGAGGCGTTCAGATTAACTACTGTATGCAAACGAGTCTTGTTTCCACTTCCATAATGTTTTCGAATCTCACATTGTATCACTGATTTGACTCAATGAAAGCCTCAGTGTGAGTGTTGTGTGGGGACCTAATTTAGATTCCCACAGCGTCTCTGGAAGAGGAAGTTGCCACATAGAAAGAAAAACCCAGGAGGGAAAAAACACCCACATACGTCCCTTCCTGACCCACATGACATATTGCAAAAGTGCACATATATTTATATATATGTCAATAATGTGTGAGGTTTTCTTGTTATAACTGACAGACCAGCACTGTGAGGATTTGGGTTTTTCTGTTCATTTAGGTTTCTGTGTGCTTTTAAGTTCATTTAGTCTCCATGTTGTCCCGTTTGGCCCTCGATTGTTTCCAGCTGCGTCTCGTTTCTCTTATTTAATCCCACCTGCGTTCTGGTCGTCTAATCCGTCTCGTCTGCTGTCAAGTCAGTCATCGGATGTCAGTCGCTCTACCAGACATAAGCTCTTAGCCTTCCACTCATTCTGTGCTGCCTGGACTTTGGATTTAGATTTCTATTATTAAATATGTAATTCTTTCACTCCAGCCTCAGCGTCATCCTCACCACCTCTTCACCGCATTTCATGACGAACACAAAGTAGCACATGATTGGAGAGTGGCATTGCAATGACACACGGCTTCAGAATCCCCTCAAATAGAAATGGAGAAATTGGGGTCTGACTTTATCTGGATAATGTTGGTTTTTTTTAGGCCACATTTTGCATTTACTGTCAGTGCAGTAGTTCAGTTTTAGGCTCATGTGTTTCATTTGTAATGACAGACTGAACAGAGCTCAGTGAAATGTTTCCTGACCGTCTGTTTCCTCACAATTCATGACTCTGTTTGTTCAAACGTTTGAGGCCAGAAACAGATTTACTGCAACTAGAGCAGCTAAAGACAATTAAACTGGATTTTATTCAAGGGGCTCAAAGTACAGGAGACTCAGTGCAAATGCACGTCATACATTTCAGATTTTTACGTGTAAATTTATGAGTAAACTACCCTCTTCTTCACAATTAGTGGCGACATGTTGGTCTTTTTCATTAGGTTCAGTTTCAAAAAATAGAAAAACTGAAAGGAAAACATGTGAAAAAGCTTAGATGACATGAATACTTTTGAACTGGCTGCCTAAACTATTTGAGCTTTTGACCAATTAGTTACATCAATTCAATGGTATTTTGAGTCTTGAAAATCAAATCCCAGCCTGTAGTTCATAGATGTCTTAGCGCCACCCTGTGGGGAGCTGACCTCAGTGCATCTGACAGCATGGAGCTAAATCAGGGTCATGAACTTTGCTCAAAAGAAAAACAATTTGAAACTGAAAAAAAAAACAAAACTTGCAGCTGAAAAGTAGACTTAGACTTAGGTTTCAAATAATAGTTTCAAATCTATTTTCAATCTCTTGTCAAATTCAAGTTCTTTTTTTTTGTCAGTTTTCTTCAGATACAAAATCATTTTTCTGTTTCAAATCTTTTATTTATTTTATTTTGGTTTCAGGGTGTTTTTTTTTCCATTGAACAAACTTTTTCACTGGTATTAATCTGACAGGTCTTATCTTCATGTTTTGATTCAGGTTGAAGTGTAAAAAATGATTGCGATGGTTCCCAGCACAACTGAGCGAAAGTCTCTTATGGAGACATTTCCATCACTCTGACTCGCACGACCAAGACTTGAGATTAATTCTAACTTTTTGTGCATGTGAAATATGCGCACGTTACTAAAATGAGTATTATTTGTAAACATACTTCCTGGGAAAACTTTTCAACTCCTCCAGGCAGGAAACGGTGACTTTCTTCACCAGATCAGGGTCCAGTTTTCCAGAGTGGTCCACTTTCCCTTGAACTGCCTGCAGGCAGAAACAAGAACATGAAGCTCTGTGCTGCCATCAAATGGATGCAACCCTGCATTACATGTTAGACAGGGATATTTATATTAAGTGCAAATTTCATGTACAGTTTTACATACATACATATATATATATATATATAACACTTCCAACAGAGCTGGAAAACAGAAGTGGTTGGCTGTTCTGTCTATTCTGAACCAAAATGTGAGATCATTTCTCATAAAAACCACTATAAAGTTGAGTTTTGGAGAGTATTAAAAAAAACAAACATTTAAATTGAAATTTAAAGTTGAAAAAGTCACAATAGTTTGTAAATATAATGCTTAGAAATGGCTGAACTCTAATAACGTTAACTACTTCACTTTAACAAGCAGTTTCAGCTAAACATTTTGATTAGGATATAACTAAAGATACTCAGTCAGCTGTTCTTTATTCATGTAGAGTTAGCAGCTGATATGTTCACATAGGTTAGATCAATTAATACAGTGATTAAAAATGATCTTTTCTGCTGATAGGTAGAATTTAAAAGCTGAATGAAAATGTCACTTTTTTTTATTTAAGCTGTTAAATCCTCATAATTTCTTATCACAAATATAGATTTAGAAAGAAAACAAAATTGCTCTGCTTTTTATTAGTTAAATTGAAGCAGAATGATTTATCACTCTGGGGGTCTTACAGTCCAAATGTCCATAGGAAACGGAGAGAGAAACAGGTCGTCTTCCTTTCTGGGCTCCGTCTTGTCTTTCCACACAGACTCATATTCGAGTTTGATCACTGCGTCCAGCACAGCGCTCATGTCCTCCTGCAGCACACACGCACGCACACGCACGCACACGCACACACACACACACACACACACACACACACACACACACACACACACAGAAAAGCAGCAGGCCAGCACTGTCAAAACACGAGTCTCAGCAGGAAGGAACGGGATCATTTCAGGCTGATTACTTGGAAATTTGATTTGAGCTGAAATCACATTTTCTTGTTTGTAAATGACAGTTCACTCTTGGGCTGTGTTCGCTCGTGTGTTTTAAAAGACGTGGACGTCCAGTGTCCAAAAATAACACTGTAGTCAACATGAAGAAGGTTTTTCTATTTGCTTCAAAAGTAAAAGTGCAACAAGGTAAAAAAAAAAAAAAAGAGAAAAATTTCTTTCCAAATTTATTGAACTTTCACATTAAAGTTAAAATGTCATCACAAATATTCATATACTATTGCAACCCAGCAACTAGAAAGCTTAAAGAATACAAGATGCATAATAATTATGAGGAACTTGTAGAGGTATTTTAAAGAACCCTGCATGTACTTCAGCTAAAAATGTAATGTAATGTAATTCTATCCTTTGCCTTTATCTCGGTATTGATTTTTTTAAATTTTATTTATTTATTTATTTTTTACTGTTTTATGATTTCAACAGTGTTGCCAATGATTGTTGTTTATTGTGAAGGGTCCAGCTAGACCTTCCTCTGCAAAAAAAAAAAAAAAAAAAAAACCCCCCCCTCCATCAACCCTTTAACAACGTTTTTACCACTGAGACGTAGATCCCATTATGAGCTCAGTGTGTGTGCAGTTCCTCCAGGTGTTCGCTAATTGCTGCTGGCTAGTCTGAAGGAGCTAAAGGGAGACAGGGGGAGCAGAAGCTCAGAAGCTTGGAAACTGCAGCTCTGAGGAGGAGCTGTGTCTTGAAGGCGAAGCAAGAGACACCCAGGCGTTTTTCACAACTAAATGGTTGCCGTGGAGATGAAAGGATTTGTCAAACATTCTTGAAAGAAACAAATCAACACTCCCGTTATGTTTCTGATGAGGGAATAACATAAGAACATGGAGTAACGCTAAGAGTCGAGAAGATATTTCTGCCCCTTTAAATTTTACTCATCCCCTTTTAGAGCGATTTAAAACGTCAGCTTTTACCTACAGTCCAAAATCTGCCAGATAGCGCACCCTACAGGTCAAAAGACGCTCTTTCACCTGGCAGAGGGTACATGAGGGGGGGTTTGTGCTCCTACTGGCTGAGGCATCGAGTTTCTCATCTTCCAGTAGGCTTTTTTTCAGTAGGTTTGCTCCTACTTGTTCTTATTGTAAAAACCTGTGTGATTTTTATCTCGAAAGGTGGAAAAGGATTTTTTTTTTTTTTTTTTTTTTTTTTTTTCTTTCTTTCTTTTGTTACCTTTACTTTGCAGCAGTACTTCTCCAAAAGCTGCTTCAGGAATCCTTCCTGTAGTTGCATTTCAGCGCTTTCCTCCGCCATGTCCGGCTGCAAGGAGAAACTTCCCATAATCTTCTCACTGTCGGCATGAAAAAGAGTTCCAGTCACATGTTGTTGCGGTGACATGTGGCTGGCACCGAAGCAAACGAAGAACATCACGTCCCACTGAGAGAAGGCCTCATGGGAACAGACCTATTGACTTAAAGAGTCAGATCTGATTACACGACTTCCTCGTGACATGGAAAAAAAAAAAAAAAGTTAACTATTACAAAACCCAGAATTTTCTAAGAAATTGCAGCCAATTGCAGTATGTCAGGGAATTACTTAATATTAATAAATCTATCATTTGATTTAGTAAAATTTCTGTGGTCCAGCTCTGCATTGCAGTTTAGAGAATTGTAATATACAGACTTTGTTTCAAAGTGAATGCAAAGAATGATTCTGTGTACTTGACTGTGGAATTCATGACAAATGTCTCCATGACCTGGATTGGATGTTACCATTCTGCCTGTAAGAAGTTGTTGTTTTTTTGTTTTTTTTTTACATATCAGATCAGCTCAGCTTTTTTTAGACCCCAAATTTGTGTTATAAGCACAACATGTTGCTTTGGTGTGGTTTGATTCAACAGCAAAACAAAGTTAAAATGTCAGCAAAATTATCTGTGCTGTTCTTTTTTTTTTTTTTTTTTATTTTAAACTTCCTCCTCAGCGCCTCCCGTTTGCTGGTACTCTCGTTCACAAATATGCTATGTGCTGCCCAGACATGTTTGTTTTCTGTCGTGATTGTTGATGCAAACACCCCTCCAGATCATTCAGTTCAGATGTGTCGACTGCTCCTGCAAACATGCATAAACAACGGCTTTCACTCAGGAATTCCTTCATGGCATCATGGTCGGTCACAAACTGTGCAATTTGTGCAGTTGTGAAATTTCCTCCTTACAAAATTTGATAGTAATCTGTTCCTGGTATTATGACAAAGTGGGAGCAACTCAGCTACAAATGCTTAGGCCACATAAAAGCACGGTCAATAGATGCTGAGCCAAAGGGGACGCAAAGGCGGCCAGCTTTCTGCAGAGCAAATTGCAACAGACTAGCAAACTTCATCTGTCTTTGTTCATCTGCAGCACACTACATCAGCAACCCAATGTACAAGTGTGGGTTTGCCAGTTTCCGTGAGGACAACAACACAACTGGAGAACTATTGTAAAACTAGACTGTTTCATAGTGTTGTTGAGAAAGAACCTGAGTAAGACGCACACAATCCAGAAGAATATCCACAAAGCTCAACCTTGTGGAAAACCTTTAGTAGATGAATTAACAATGGGATGTCACTCAAGTTCATTTACCACTGTGTGTCCGTGTGCTAGAGATGACCTGCAAGAGTAGATGACCTGCAAGAGTAGATGACCACACAACCTGTCATCCTGCTGCTGCAGGGAGGACAATGGTCCCTGGAGCAGCGTCCTGTTCCGGGGAGCATTTACGATGGACTAGGGACCAACTTTTTCAGAGTAGTGTATGTGTGTGAATGCAGACAATGTAGGTGGTCATCGACCTGCACTTCTATAGGACTTTATCTGGACCAGAGGAGTCAAAAGGGCTTTACACTACATTCAGTCATTCACACATACACGTGCATGCGCACACATGCACAAACCTACACAAACACACACACAAGCACACACGCATTCACACAATGTGGTAAGCTACATTGTAGCCACGGCTGGCCCAGGACAGACTGACAGTAGTGAGGCTGCTGGCAATCAGCATCACCAGCCCCTCTGACCACCAGCAGCAGCAGACAAGTCGGATGAAATTTCTTGCCCAAGAACACAACGACTGATACAGATGGAGTGGAGATTCAAACCTCAGAGGCTACAGGACAAGCTCCTGACTCCTGACTCACCTTCGCCTCTGGTACAACCAAATACTTTTGGCAACTTAGGTCATGAAATGGTGTCTGGATCTAAATATTTAATTGTGGCTCTGGCCTTTTATCTGTTTGCCATCCAGCTTAGGGTTTTCCGGGCAAGTTTTGAGTTGGTTGTATCTCCTAAAGGTTTTCTTTCTGCAATGCCCTTTATTTCCATTAAGTCTGACCACACACATACCTCATTTCACAATGCAATACTTTGCATTGTCCAGTCACATAAAATAAGTTTAAATAAGTTCAAGTAAGTTTAAGTTTTTGTTTGTATGAATATCTTTGCAGGACATTGCACACACCGTCACCCAATGACTATGTTTAAAAAGTTATGTCCATCCCAGGGGGCACAAGGAACAGCCTCACCTCCACCTACGCAACCATTCTAAGCCCATTGTCTTTCAAACATTGAGAGCATCAGATTGACAACCTTCCAACAGAAATACAGCAACAAAACATTCCTTCATTCCCTCACCTCTTGTATTTGTTGAGGATCCAGTCCAGCAGAGCATACAGATCCTTCAGCTCGGTCACCTGCGGCTCCAGCTTCCTCAAGTGCTGCCCGACGATACTGTGGTAGCTCTTCACATATGTGCTGAAGACTTTGAAGCTGGGTGGGTAGGACCATCGCAGCTCCCGCTTCACATTCTCCAAATCCTCTACGATAGTTTTTCCCAGCAGCCCGAGATGGACCGCCAACCAGGATAGATTCTGTTCCTTCCTCTCCAGGTGAACGCCGTTGACCTTCACCTGCACGCCCTGGGACACCGCCTCCTTCCAGGCCTCCATCCAGCTGTCTGATAGGCCGCCTGGCTCCTCGGCCCTCTTCTCCTCCTCCTGGATGATGCGAGCCACGTGGACCAGTAGAGCTTTGTTCCTGGCAGGAAAGGAGTTGGAATCACAGACGATGGTGCAAATCTTTTTCCTGAGGTCCGTATAGAGGAGGGCCAGGTCTTTCTCCTTCTTCGCCATCTCCATGGGGGAGTCGTCACCAGATTGCTCTTGCTCCTTCTGAAACTCCAGTCGCATGGCAAGCAGGTTCAGATGAGCTTCCTCAAGAACCTCCATCTCTATCAGCTTGTTGATCTGCATAACTGAAAGTAAAAAATAAAAAAATTGCAGATGTGTCTTTTTTCATGCCTGTAGAGTCACTTAGAAGTCAGTTTCGCTCTAAATTGCTGGATGCATGAATTATTCCTTGATTTCTACGTCATAATCCATTTTTTAATCTGCTGCTTTCGTATAAACAATCCAAACCCAACAGGAAACATGAGGGAGCAGCATCACAAAAAGTAATGTGTCTTCAAAACCAGCAGGAAGTCACAAAAGAGGTATAGCGAGCCCTGTTTCAACTTGCTCCTACTTTACGTTGCTGGAAGTAACGTTAATGAAAAAGCCCAAAGAAATCTCTTAGAAAACCCTGAGAAGACTACAGATGGAAGAACTTGGCAGCTTCTGCTTCTGTCCTGTAAGACAGAAGCTGAAAGTTCAAAAATCTGACATTTTTCCCATTAACAGATGCACCAAAATAAGCAATTTCAGACGCCATTAACCACAACGCTGTTCAGGTTCCCCAGAGTCACTTAAAGTTACTCACTTCCAGGATCAGGAATGTGTTTAACAATGAAGTCAATTTAAACCAATGGTCACAAAGTAAACATTACAGTCAAAGACAAAAAATATCAGCAAACATTATTTTATATCTGTCATTAGAACTTGCCAAAATCACTCGAATTTTTATGAACACTTGTGATTAAGCACAAAGCTGAGGTCAGTGCGTCTTTAATGTGAATTCCTTATTGGTCGTTTCTGGTTGATTATGTTTTCCCATTAATGTAAGGACATTAATGGAAATTGAAAAATGAGTTCAACTCATCCTCCTCCAACATCAAATCCCTCAAATGAGACTAAATCGTCCATAGCAGTTTTAATTGAAGTGGATTATCTTCCCTTGTGAACGTTTACACTACAGACGTCGTCTGTGACGTCTCGTGTTTGTAGCTGAAACAAGATTATCTTTTGCTGCTTGTGTTGCAAAAACAGAGGCAAAGAAGAGATCTGCGTGTACAGACGCAGTAGGATGTCTGGAGCTGCATGAGGCAATTTTTCTACTCTTAATTCTTGTTTCCCCGCAAGCGGTGAGAAACAAGAACGGCGAACAAGTGGGGCAGTAAAAACGCTGCTCCTTAAATATAATGCAGTGTCTCAACCTGGTGACGTTCCAGATAGTAGATGTTCAACTTGGCCTATTCGTATAGATTTTATTTGAACGGATGAACACTATGAGATCACTGATTTTATGCACTACATGTCGATTACTTTTTTAAATTTAGCTAACAATAAAATAATCCGGAGTAATGTGCAGTAATACAGTGACTCGCACAATAGACATGTCCCTCTCTCAATTTTTTTTTTTTTCAAGAAACCATGTATTCTGTTGTGATTTTATGAGACATAAAAACACAAAGTTGAACATAATTGTGAGGTAAAAGGAAAATGATACTGAACATGGCTTTAGTTTCATTTATGTAAAAAATAAAACTAATGGCTTTAGTTTCATTTATGTAAAAAATGAAACTAAAGCCATTTAGTTTCACTTATGAAAACTAAATGGCTTTAGTTTTCATAAATGTACTACACTTAGACATAAGTGTAGTACATGTGCACTATACTTACATCTAAGCCACAACTACTTTACCAAGATAAGTCATGATCAATCAGATTGAACACAGAGTGTCTGTAAATATCAATATTCAATTCTGGTCTCAATTGTATTTAGATCTGGCCTTGGACTGGGCCATTCTAACACATGAATATGCTTTGATCTGAATCGTTCCCTTTGTCTGTATGCTGAGGTTGGGGCCCCGGTCTTTGACGGCCTCCAACAGGTTTTCATCCATCCATCCTTCAGTGCACTTTGAGCGCTGACACTGTTCCTGCCATAGAACCGCCTCCCCCTTTCATGTCCATCTGATCTGACCAGTGCACATGTCTGCAGTGTCTGCAGGTCTGGTGGTAAAGAGATGAATACAAATGCATGCCACCGTTTTCAGATTTTCATTTGCAATAGACATTGAAAATGTTTTTCTTTTTTTTTTTCCTGCTTTGACTAGTCCACCTCGTGAAGACCTGTTAAATTGCAATAAAGTTTGGTGGTTGTAATGTGGCTAAATGTGAGAAAGTTCGTGTGAACATCCATGAAACCCACAGCTGAGCATTTCTCTAATATGTGAAATGTCAGCTTGTGCAGTTTGCTGTGCAAATCATCACTACGTATTCCACGTCTCGGCCATGTAAACTGGGAATGTATTTTTATGTAAGTTAGTGATATTCTGTTGCCATGCACACGTAACAAAATGCAGCACCTCTTATTTGCAGCACATCATTTAAATGGTCAAAAGATGAAAAACAAAGTTATAAAGAATGGCAGTAATGATGGCTTTCGGTTCCTTTTAGAGCCCCAGCTCCACCTCTTACAGAACCTTCCACCAAGCAGAGTGCTCTGACATTTCAAAGGCTCTGTGGGGAAAAAGCATCTTTTAGCTTCTAGATGGGTGGAAAAGTCCACATTGATCGTCTGGATGTAGCAATGTGGAGGGAGGACGAAAGGCCTCAAAGCAGAAACTCTCTCCGTTTATATCTGCTTCGGCTGTACCCAAATAAACTGATTGAGAATAAAACAACCTGTGTTGATACATACCTGACAGTGGTGTGTGTGGAATTTCAGGCAGCGTGTACAGCTCCTCCATCTCCTCCATCTCCTCCATCTCCTTTTCTTTCTCCTCTCTCATTTCCGGCAGGGCCTCGGCGGCCGGCTGCTCCTGCTTGGCCGCTTTGTCGTTCTCCTTCTTGGAGGGAAATCTCAGACTTCTGCGAATTGAGGATCCTTTCTTCAGAATGGAGTCGGTCAGCTTGGACATGTTGGGATCTGAGCACAGAAAGAACGCAGTTTCGGTGAACGCACCGTACGTCTTATTGGGGGACTCTGGGTGGAGAAGAGTCAGTTAGCTGCTTTAGTGTCAGTGAGGTCAGAGGAAACATCAAGTCTATAAGAAGTGATTAAAAAAACAAACAAACTGTGATGTGAGGAAGTGGGAGTAAAACTTTCAGCAAATAACAGGAAGGCTGAACACATTACAATGAAATGACTACTTTATAATTTTCAGTGTTATATTTTTCAAATGTTGGCATCCATTTAGAAATTTCAGTGTCACAGTAAGGTTTCTGATCGTTTAGTTAGCAACTCTACCCACGCTAACTGCTAACTTAAGATGCTAGAACATGTTTAAACATGTCAGATCTGTAATCATTTTATCAGTGTGTTGAAATACCAGAAGCTCATCACACTCTCACTGTTCTCTCACACAGCGGCGTGACTTCTGCACTGCTTTCAAATTAATGACGGGCAAATTATGAAATGAGGGTTAGAAACACATCAATGAATCCAACTGTCAGACAACCTGAGAAAAGCAAAGGGAAAAGAAAGCTGTTGGAGCCTCGTATTCCTGAGCCGCGAATACGAGGCTCATTTGCATGACAACCACTGCAAACATGCTTTCACTTCAAAGCATGTTGGTGAAAAGTTACCCATGCAGGGCTCAGCCGGTTCCCAAGTTCTGTCGGCCGTCACTGAGTTGCACCCCCAACAGAAACATGGCCAATCACAACAAAAACATCAGTGGAGGTCACTGGATGACCTCCACTGACCCCAACCATAAAGAACAGGAGAAAGAGAGAGACAGAAGTTTGGTTTTGAGACTATGGAAGCAAACTGGCTCTGACTGGCAGACGTACCTGTCTTTGAGCGAGCCAGAGCTTTGCGTTTGTGTTGAGTCATGTCTGTCGGATCTTCGTCCGTGTTTTGAAAGAAGCCCCCTCTGGTCTTCAAGGGTGACGCAGCTGGAGAGCCCGCACTGAGACCTGGTGGGAAAGAGACGATGTCAGCGCAACACTGAGTAAATATCTCTGTCAAGTCGTGTGTCAGCTGGTGTACCTTATGTATCTGTGTGTATCTGTGTGTGTCACCAGCTGGGTGATGCAAATGAAGCTGAGCTGGAGACCAATGGACTGCTTATAAAGAGCTCTGAAGGGAAATACCACAGGCACAAGCAGGTTTTTCCAGGAAAGTTTTCTCAGCTTGTCAGCCGACAATAAGTACTAATAACACAAAGTCTCATGACTTTCAGTCAATGAAACCGAAGCATTAAGATAAACTCCCCCTCATAAAATAGCTGGTGAAAGAAAGGGCGACCATGCAACCACTGACCTACAGGACAAGCCTGGACGGAACATTTAATACTAAACACACGGGTTTGTCCGTCCACCTGTAGAGATTTAAAGTGTTTGTTTTGCTCCGTCAAGACGTTTGGGACATCAGGTAAAATGTGACATGATGAGGAAAAACATTCGAGGTCGGACTTTTTAAGTATCTGAGGAAGTTTAAGCGTTTACTAGCTCTGGTTCCTGACGTCCCATGCAGGGGAATGTCTGCAGGGAATTTCAAACCCGAATTCAAAGATCACAGAAGAGCAACGTAAAGATCAGGTTCTGACATGTTTCTCTTCTACCTGGAACAACGTTTTTATGATAAGTGCCAGCAAAACGACAAAACAGCTGAAAGTTTTGTCTAAATCAAGGCTCAAAGGCCACCGGTTGGAGTTTCTTTTGAACCATGACAAACAGAAGATAGACAGACATGTTAGATGCGTGTTGGTGATTTTTATGATGGCACTTGACATGATGCAATGTTTGTTATTGGTCTGGTTACTGATTGACTGAAAAAGAGTCAAAAATTGTTAATAAAGTACTCTATATTTAGATATTTGGGTAGGGTTGGGCTCTATGTTTAAAAGTTGCTGACATTTGAGTTTCAGTACTAATAATACGTCGCTCTGAGCGTAAACTCTGCTGAGACTTTGCATTAGTGGAAGAATGAACATGCTGAGCAGGACCAACCAGAAAAACCCAGTGGGAATGACAAAAGGTTTCGATTCTCAACCAACTTGAACTAAACAAATATTGTCACATCACTCCAACTGAATCGTGTGTGTTCCCTTTAGTTTTTCTTTCATTTCCTCGATAGATTTGAATGAATGTCAGCAAAGATCTAGTGCCTGAACTTACCTGTTGATATGACAAAGAGTTTCTATTTACGCCCCAACACAACAACGCTCGACCTTTTCTTTGAGGTTTCTGATCTGTTTTGCAGCTGAAGCTACTCAGGACCAACTTGTACAAGTTTAATATCCGCCATGCAGAGGAAAGTGACGAATGAAACCTCTTCCAACATGTGTTCACAGTTTCTAGTTCATATACTGAACGTACTTTTCTAACTATCCACAGTCCAGCAAGTGGATCAGTGGCAGCATAGAGTTCAAGATGTCGGTCAATAAAACTTCAACATTTGATTGCAGGAGCAAAGTTCTTTCACATTGTCTAAAGTATTTCTGTCTGATTGTTCTAGCTGTCGCATAAATGTTTTTATTTCAACATTTCTTCAGATTAAGTTGCAAAATGTTGCATGCTCCAGTAATTAGTGAGTGCTTTCACAGCATTTACATGTGCAGATCTGTTGGGGATACATCTATTCTGTACTCTGAAGTTTTTGTCCATCCATCTCTGCATTGCAGCTCGAGCTCGATCCGGCTGGATGGATGCTAACCCGTCTGTTAGCATAGATGATCAAGTCTAGCCACAGTCTGGCAGACGTGTTGGCCAAGCAGGTCAGTTTTTTTTTCTCCTTTCACTGTTAGCTTTGTCCCCAACATGGCTTAAAGGTAAACTCTTTGAAAACTCTGATCGTTTTCTCCTTACAGTTGTCCTGTCAACATGTCTTCCTGTTTGAGCTCCTCCAGAGTTGCCATTGGGCTCCTTGTTGCCTCCCTGGTCAATGCTCTCTTGAAATCAACCCATCAGTTTGGTGATCAGCCATTTTTTGTAAGGTTTTTTTGTGGTACAGTTTCAACAAATAGGCAAGAAAAACAAACAAACTTTTTTGTAAAAGTTACATGCTGCAGCTTTCAAATTCTCTTGTTAATGACACTGAGAAGAAACAAGAATGGGTTTTCTATTTGCTGCTGCCAGATTTCGCTCCGGTCCTCCAGAACCCGTATACCGACTTACTTACAATACAAACATCAGAACGACAAGTTTACAGAAGTTTTTTACGTGGTTATTTTGGAAATGACTAAAAGTGTGTGCTTGATCTTTAGCTGTGCTCCCACTAGAGCTTCTCCCTGTGTGAAGGATGAACCAACAGCTACGAAGTTCACCAAATCTAGTCTTTAGCTCATGAATATTCAGAGGATTAAAAGGTCACTACAATGACATCAGACCTGCTGTTCTAGGGGTAAAAAGCTATGAGAAGGACAAGCTTTTGGGGCTGAGTTTGAATGTTACTCACTGGGTGAGGCCGGCGGTAGAGAGGAGGGCGACTCTGACTCTGCTCTGGATGTGACCTTTGAGTCCTTCCTCTTGGGTGAGCGGGGGCTCTTCTCGGCGGGTTGCCTGATGCTCAGCCTGAACGTCTGCAGCACGCCCAGAGCCTCTTTCACCGCTCCGTTGGCTTGCGTCTTTCCGTCGCTCTGGAGGGTCACGCTGTCCTCCTGCGGGTTTTCGCTGGGCTTATCCATTGTTGGTGGGCTCAACAGGGCCATGCAAGACGCACTCGTCGGGAGGGAAATTTCAAATAAAATCCCCCGGAAAATTGAAAAGTGAGTCCACTCCTCTGAGCACAACAAACTGTGGATGTTCTGTGGTGTTGTTGGCCCTCAGTAGAGCCGCGCTCTGTTTACAGATAACACAGGATCCAGTCTGTGCAGTTCTGATAACTAGAGTTCACTGCGAGGAGAATGTCAAAAGCACAAAGTGAAAGCTGCAGAGAGGCTTTTGCGCAGATAGTTACGGACTTCCCACTGAAATTTGCTCCGGTTCACTCCGAGCCCTGAAAGCGGAGAGCAAAAACACAACCAGCAATCAGCCACCAAAACAAGGCAGTAAAACCTTCTTGAGTCTTTTTGTATCTGTGATCACACACAGAGAGTCAATCATTAATGTCTGTTTTGCAGCAAATGATTAATCATTCAAATCAACCTTTAAATATTTGCAGTGTTCGTACTGATTTTTGGACTTGCAATGGAAAATTTGTCAATGAGCGGAATGATTTCAAGCTCAATCCACTTAAACCTAAAACATATGAATGGTTTAAAATAACTGAAAAACCTTATGTATTTTCTATTCCATGTTTTTGGGATAGAAAAATTAAATGTAAATTCATGGCTTATCTTTATTTATTTATGCTATGCTTCAGAAAGTAAAATTATTTTTTATAGTTCTTCATAAGTCCAAAAGTCAGTCATTTTTCCTCAGTTCGACATTTTATATGGGATTTTATTGTACTTGTCTAATAATAATAATAACAGTAATTCAAGTAGTTTTGTTTTTGCAAGAGCAGCACTTTGCATTCCACACAACTTCATTAGAGATGCTTTTGAAATGAGTCCCACGTGAGTGAAACAAAAGTTTGACCCAATTAGCGAATCCACAACAAAGCAGCGCCACCTGGTACAAATACTATTGTGAGGAAAACCATCACTGATGGAAGACGACCAATAAGAGACGTTTACAAATGGAGAGCAAAAGCTTCTAGAAATGAATCTGATTGGCTCAGACTGCTGCTGTGAGGTCACTGCTGCCACAGGCCAAAATGAAGCTGGAGGTTTTCCAGCTTCGGTTGCACCAAGGTGACGGTTTCTTTTACAGTCAGGCAATTCGATTTTTGGTATTAGTCACTCACTAAGTATTTGCCATTACATGTTAATTAGTGGACTGTAATTTAAGAGAAAGTGTTACCCACTTGAATTCTTTGAATTCTTTTGAGCAACATGTTAATGTATTATTAAACGTTAGTGATCCCTGAAAGTAAAACTCTCATTGCTGCACCTCTATGTTTTTGTCGCTACGTCAGCTATTTATCATAAAGCTGCTCCAACTAGTTAGTAGACAAAGTAATTAATTGATGAGGCAAATATTATTAACTTAAGGCTGCAATAACAATATGTCCTTGAATTATAGTGCATGAAATTCACAAGGGTATCAATTCATCAGATAAATTTAAGTATTTTGAAGCTTTTCCTCTCAAAAGTATGAAAATACTAATAATCAGCATGTATTTAGTGAGGATTGTGAGGTCACTTCCCCCTCAAGGTGCTGCCAGTTAAGACAAATGAAAAGCATGCAAGTCATTTTATTTTGCATCTGAGTGCCTTTAGGATTTGTACCAGGAGGCACAAATCAAAACCCCAGGACAAAGATTTAAGAAACAAAAAACAGAAAATCAGAACAGTTTTGCCTCACCTTCGGTCGGCAGCTCAGGTAAGATCCAGTTTTGCTTTCATTTTTTTTTTTTTTTTTTTTCCACAAACATGACTCGATAATTTTACGTTTTGAAGGTAGTCAGGCAGGTATTTAGAAAATGTCGTCAGACTGACCGGGACAGAATAAGACGAATGAAGCGGAAGGAAGCAAAACAAGGAGCGCAGGCGACTTGTTAAGGACACAGTCACCTCTGTGAGTATAGAAGTAATCTGAGCTCGGAGCGCCTCAATTTTTGAGTTAACCATTTACACAACGAGGAAGTGATGATTACTGCTTGACTGGCAGAAAAAAGAAAAAAAAAACAGAATGAAAGACGGGTGGTTTCCTGTTTTAAGGAAACCCCCCCCCCCCCAAAAAAAAACTGTCACTTGGTAGGTAAATTTCTTCCTCCTGAATGCAGAAACTTGTATTTTTGCTCATAAATCAACAGATGGAATCATTTATGACCAACGCAATGAGTTATACGTGTAACTTAAGTTTGTAATTTAAACATCCTACTCTTACATTCAGATCCCTCACATACATAAAGCTGCATGTATAAGCTATACCTATAGTTAATGTCAAACTCTTTTCAAGAGCTTGCATGCAATATCTTCTCACACCACTGGATGGCGATGTAGACCACATCCGTTTGGATTTCATTTGTTCCCATCTGTTGTCATAAATGGATGGGAATAGAATCTTGACTTGCATTTTGAGAAAGCATATTAATTTTTAAATGTTACAACTTGACATTCTATCCAATTTCACTCCTACAGAACAGAATCAAATGAGGTTTAGAGGATTCAGATGGATACAAAGATCTGTATGTGGTTTGCTGCAACTCAGTTTTCTTTCGGGATATTAAGAAAACTGAACTGAACTGTGTAAAAATAATCACCAGTTTCCTTCTAAATAAGCCTCTAAATGTAAACATAACCATAAATAAACCTCTAAATGTAAACATAACCATAAATAAACCTCTAAATGTAAACATAACCATAAATAAACCTCTAAATGTAAACATAACCATAAATAAACCTCTAAATGTAAACATAACCATGATAAAATGCACAGAACCAAAAAAAGGAAGTAAAAAAAATATCTAAAAATTGGCGTCAGTCTACATTATCTTAGCAGCTAGCTTCAGACTCCAGAACCAACGAGCAAAAGGGAAGCATAAAAAGACTAGTATTAAGTCTTTAAAATTTTTCAGCAGCCCCTCGCTTTCAAAATCACATACGATCTAGAGGGCCACATAAAAAACTATGGTGGGCCACATTTGGCCCTCGGGCCTCGAGTTTGACATGTGCGGTATAGAGTGATAATTTTCTTTTTCTGAATTTAGGTAATTACAAAAAACTGGGGACATGAAAGATATAAATAAATCCTCTGAACAGCAGTGTCATGTAATGTTTGGATGTTTTGTACAGTTTTGACTCCATTGTTCCATTTTACAAATGATGTTGTGCTAATTGTGAGAAATGTCATGAAAACCATGCTTACTAAATTGTGCTAAACGAATTGGAAAAAAAACCTGCAACTGCTACTCAATTCATTTCAAAATGACACGATGTCTGCAAAAATACATTTACTAAAGTAAATACAAAGTCTGTATCAAAAACTGTTTGCATTTTAAAATTGGACGCATTCATGTTTTTCTATTTCAGTGTGTGAGGTTCCTTTTTCCAATAAAAGAATTGAATCCTTGAATATCAAGAGCTTTTGTTCCTGTAAATGAGTCAATTTCGCTTAGATGTCCACCGTTTTAGAGTTCTCTAGCTGTTAGTCTGTGTGTTGTAGTGAAAGTTTCACACACCCTCCCACACAGAAACACACACCACCCACATGAGTGCACCATGGTGTTACCTTGTACCCACAGGCAGCCCGGGAGAGAGCAGGAATTGTGATGCCTCACCAAAACTTCAACATTCATTTAGCTCATACTGTCACAGTGCAAACACTGAAATCACACACACGTTTTTTTTTTTGTTTTTTTTTCCATATTAACATATTTTTTTTCTTTATTAGAAATTGCTTAAAATATATTTTGAATGTTGACTGAAACCTCTAAGTTAAGAAATGTATTAATTACATCTGTCTGTCAACAGCCTGCCAGAAAAATAGGATGGTTAGATTTAAACTTGCCCCCACCAGGAACAGCTGTGTTTGTGTGTGTGTGTGTGCGTGTGTGTGTGTGTGTGTGTGTGTGTGTGCGTGTGCGTGCGTGTGTGTGTGTGTGTGTGTGTGTACACAGGCTGGGGGGTTAACAAGAGCAAATAAAAATAAAAATAAAAACACTGAAACACTTAACTAGGAGTACTTTCTATGTTAAGGAAAAATAATAATTGCTTCTTTATCAAACACACCAAACAGACAGAAAAAACTGAGCCAGTTGTAAAATGTACAGGATGGAAGAGAGGATGTCTAGTTACTGCAGTAAAAGTTCAGCCAAATGCTTTTCAAGGAAAGAAAAACCTTGTTATGACTTTATTTATATATATATATATATATATATATATATATATATATAT
>VMRN01000046.1:1583703-1608723 GCA_010277015.1 Poeciliopsis turrubarensis | reverse complement strand
AAAAAAAAAAAAAAAAAACCCTCACTTGTACTCAGGTTAAAGAGAGATAACATTTGTTCTACTAAAACTGACACGAGAACACCTCGTGTCAACCAATTTGTTGAAAACCTAAATAAAGTGGGTTATTAGTGAGTCAAAAGCAACCATACTCAACAGAAACTCAAATAAACTTTTTTTTTTCTCTCTCTCTCTCTTCTAGATTTCGTTCTGTCAGGATTCTGCTTTATGACTCATTCTGTTTCCACTTCTCATGACGCCGGGGGGAGCGGCGCGGGCAAAAGGAGGTGAGATGGCTTTCATGCCTCTGCTCTCAGACGCTTTGTGAAAATGGTTTCAGGGGGAAATGTGGAAAAAAAAAACAAAAAAAAACGGAAGACAGAAGATAAGAAGACAAAGACAACTGATGAGCACCAGAGCGAGAGAATCTGACAGGAATATGGCAGGAGAGAGGAAGGATTAATACGGTGAGAGATGAAAGACGAATAGGAGGAACAGAATATAGTGAGCGGTGTCAGGTTAACGGATCTGGATTATAACGACAACAGGGAATTCTTCTGGTGAACATTTACGCTGCTATGTAGCCTTTTTCGCTGCATTTAATATAATTTAACAGCTTTTTGTGTGACAAAACAACAGAAAGTTATGCCTCATTGTGAAATGGAAAGAAAAAATTATTCATGCTTTTTGTAAAAATGAAAAAAGAAATCTGAGATCGTTGATAGGGGTTTACATTCAGCCCTCCCCCGAGTCAATCATTTGTAAATCCACTTTCAGCTACAGATGGAAGTCTTTTGAGCAACGTCTCTACGAAACGTTTTTCACGTCATGCCTCATGATCTCCTCTGAGAACATGTGTTCCATAAGAGCTTTAAAGCTTGAGATACTTTCATCATCAAACCTTTGGTTTGTATTTGACTTTGTCATTAGAACTACGCCAATTGAAATTATGTAAATAAATTTGCTTTAATGGGAGACATGCCAATTTGGAAAAAAAAAACAAAACAAAAACAAAACCAACAACACATGATCCACCACCAAAGAACGAGCTAAAGGTTGAGGTGGTTTTTCAGCCGTACCGAAATAGACGTGCTCCTCTAAATTGTGAAACACAAAGAAATCAGCAGTCGGATGTTACTACAGGCAGAAACGACAAACAAAATGACAGGAAGTAGTAGGAGGATGATGATTTGTTTTTTGTTTTTGCCAACTGATTTAATTTGTCGTGTGATTGAATTAATCAAGCTTGTTTTATGTTTGTTTAACATGGCAGTTTAATCAATGCAGTATTTTTTTATGTGGATAAACTGAATTTGATTACTTGTAACAAATTGACTTGTCTTTTTTATTAGAGTGCCCGTTTTTTTCAGTGTATTTAATGAAAAGAGAGTAATTGAGTAATTATTAGTATTATTATTATTTTTTCTTTTACATATTGATTTGCTCTGCGCACATTTGTTATGGAAACGCATCTCGGCGTAAAAAGGGTCGGATTTCATCTTCACCCAACGCACTCACTTTAACTTGTAAAAAGGAAAAAAAAAAAAGAAACTTAAAACACAGATATGATTTCTCTTTAATTTCACTGTTCAACCTTACATTCTGTTGGCTGCTTTCGAAAGCAACAGCACATTGTTGCAAAGTGACAAGATAAAAAAAGAAAAAAAAAAGAAGTTCAAAGGGTTTAAATAGTTTTAAATGCGCTGTATGAGGCAGAGATAGAAGAAAAAAAAACCCAAATACTTTAGCCTGACATCTCGCACCTCCTTAATAAGTGAAATCAAACTGCTCTGAAACAACACCTCTCCCGTCTGCGAGGAATAGACGGTATCAGATACAAGTTGATTTGAAGATTAATATTCTGTCAAGTGTTTTTTTTTTTTTTCCTTCAATGAAAGTGTTTTTTTTTTTTTTCCACATTACAGGGCTTCCTTTAAAGAGCAGTCACCGCCTCTTCACTGTGTGCTCCAAACATCAAACACATTCTGCCTCAGATGTATTTTTATCCCCCTCTGCAGCCCTCTGTCCCCTTCCAGCCCACACACTCTCCTCATCTGAAGAATGGGCCCGTTTTAAGAACACAGCCTGACCACTTCCTTTATTCTCCCCGCTGATGGCTAATTAAGGTTGTGCAAATTAAACGAGGGAGCTGTCAGACGGCAGAAGACAGGGGGGAGGGGGCTTGGGTGGGAGGTGTGAAATGAAATGTGTGTATGCGTGTGGGGGTGCGTGTGTGTGTGTCTGAGGGGGGGGGGGGGTCCAAAAATAACCAGCAACCCCCGTGGCTTTATTGGTGCTCTCCAGAGGACAGGGTATCCCAGCTGTGAGATGAACTGTCAGAGTCACACACACATCCTCTCTGCTATGTGGAGTCATAAGCATAAACACCCACACACACACTCTCTGACTCTTATTTCATTTGACTGTTTTTCTTCTTCTTTTTTTTTTTTTTCGGACTTATCGTTTTTCTGATGTAATAATAAGAATGTTGGGTCATTTTCATCCTGCAGCCCAGGCCGGTCCGACTGCATCACACCGACGATTATGGACGTGACACAGGAGCATGTGCCGTGACGCGTGTGAACGTTTTCTGTCACCGAGCCACGGCGGTGAGAGCGTCTGAGGAAACTATGGACCTTCTGGACCGAAACACGCTCAGCGCCGGGACAGAACCAGTCTCCTTCCTGAGACCATTATGGTGGTTGGACATTTACATCATGTCCATATGTACATGAAATAGTTGGAACAAAGGAATTTGGAATTTTTTTCCCCAAGAATGAAGCAGACTGGAGCAGCTGCACATTCTCTTCCTGATATCAACTGATTTCCTCTGATTTCCCATCAGTAAAGCAGGGTGTCTCATTGTGGTGTCAAAGGGGAAGATCAATCAAGTAAATATGTTAATTTCAGTTGTTATAAAAAAAAATGCTGTATATAACAAATGTGACTTGAAATAATTTTAACCTGGTAAAGTAATTTTATTTATATAGCACATTTTCAGCAACACGGCAGGTTTAGTTTGCCGCCCACATTCTAATACTCAGATAGTGTCGCAAAGAGCAGGAGCTTCTTAAAGTGATAGAGGCACAATTTTAAGGCGTCACATTGACAAGTTAAGTTTCTTTTAAGTAATATTTGATATATATAAATACCATTTTTATAACAACTGAAGAGAACATGGTTGCTTAATTGTGCTGCAAAATGATTCTACATTACTGGAAAATACATAATGAGTAAATATCTCCTGCATTTGTCCATGTTAAATAAAGAAATCCTAAAGAAATAAATACTCTGGACATTGAAAGATTTATTATACAGGCAAATTACAGAGTTTTAACATAAACTTTAAGTGGCTTTTTATTTTTAAATAAATTTTCACATGCATCTCCCCAAAATGTATTTATTCCATGTTACAGCCAGTTTTATCACACTCCTTATATTTAAGCTCGTTGGATTGTTGTTGTTCTCACAAAGCCTTTATAAAGACATCTGGTTCAGTAGGCGGAGGCCGCTAACACCACCCCTCCCTTTCCAGGCTCCACCTGCAGAGCCGCCCCATCTAAAATTGATTATGGTGACATTTACTATTCATAGGAAAGGTTACCACGGTAACCCTGTGCTGGGCTGCATGTTTGAGTGGAGAATTACTCCCAAACAAATCGCCAGATTGTTCGCTGAACAACCGTGTTCCAGCGGCTGAATGACAAATTGGTTGTGTAATTAGGAATAATACACACGTCTTGAATTTGCCTGAGGTCATTATCGTGTCTCTTTCCCTGGTTAGATATTTAAGTGGCATGTTGAGTGTTTTGAGTGTTGCCATTATAACTTTTCACAAGCAAAACAAACAAGCAGAAACTTACGAATTAAAGCCCTAATCGGACAGTTTGCATTCAGATTAGACTCCTTTGAACTTTTCGTTTTAATATCCCTCAGAAAAACGGATAAGCCTTCAGCTGCTGTCACTCAGAAAAATGTTCTTTCCTGAGGTGTTTGAAGGTTTGTCTGTTCAATATCAACCTTATCGGCACTGAAAATTCAAGTAATACAAATAAGTAGCAAATACTGAAAACAAGAACTTTCACTGGTTCTTTTTCATCAAATTCAATTTACACCAATACATTTGGACCCACATATAGACATATCAGATCATCAGGTGTACATTAAATAAGAAATGAAATTAAAATCATGCATGAATAAGCTCTGTTGTGTAAGATACATTCGATCAAATAAAATAATGTCCAAGCAGATAACTGGAAGTAGCAAATGGTAACGTTTATTTTCGAACCCTCTTCTTCTTCTTTACATGTTCAGCTCACCTCTCTTGTGGACAGCAAGAGCGCCACCAACGGCGACTGGCTATATTTCCTTTACCTTCAGTTTTACAACCAAACAGCCTCCAACACATGAGAAAAATCTTAAATCTAGAGGTTCAATTATTTCTTTGTCTGGAACACCACAGTTTGCGTGATAAGTCACTAAAAGCAAACGATACCAACATTTATATCAAATATAATAATTCAGCCACAGGCCAAGCATTCATAATCTATCAGCCAATCAGAGGAGACGTTGGCGTCTCATTCAGGCGATTAGAGCTGGAACGACGCGCAGCTTTTTCATGAACTGCGTGATGCTGTGAGAGTTATTTCCATGTGTGCTACTTTTCCACAACTTTGTTCATGGAAAAGTTCAGTGACGATATCAGACATTGATACCTGAATGTCTCTCAGGAGCAAACAGAGGGTCTCATGGGGTGTCCTAACTTTTTACATGCCCACACATTTCATTTCGCTTCCCTGGGGAACGTTAGCAGGTTGTAAGGTCTCAGGTGCCACAGGGCGGATTAAATTAAAGCTGCTGATATGATAATTTTACTCTTTAAGAATCACAGGCTGTTCCTCATCTGATTATCAACATGTAGCCACTCCCTGGTTTGTGGGGAGAGAGATGAGGATCCAGCTCAGTGATCTGATTGTTACATTTTCTACTTTTAACCATTCTTGTTCCTTTTTTTTTTTTTTTTTTTGCTCTGGAAGAAGAGAAATCAAAAACTCACAAGGACGTAATTGTCCAAACGCTGCTCTTCAGGGTTTGTTCCTCAGCTTCGTTTCTCTTGCTGAAGTTCACATCTGGATCATAACATAAATAAATTAAAAATTCCAAATTAGGTTTGATCGGTTCAAGAGGTAAAATACAGAACGTAAATAATTAACCGAGCATTTCTGACTTGTCTAGTTCAGTTAACTGAGTTCAAAATGAACTCAATGACTCTCAAAGAAAGAAATATACAAGTCTGGTCATTAAAAACAAAGTTCCAAAAGTCAAGTTTTGAAGTCGGGGTTTTGCACATTTCAGTAAAAGAAACAATCAGAAAGCATCATTTTCTTTTTACTTTATTCAACAGAAAACACAGGATGTTCTAAAACAACACAGCGGTTCAATATCTGCAGATTCGGCTGTTTGCTGATTTTTCTCTGAACACGACTCCGAATTATTGGCGAGAAATTCGTCCACACACAGATTTTCTTCATAGAACATAACTAAAATATTTAAAAGAAAATACACAGTGCTACTCGACACACTATTGGCAGGCGCTTTCAAAGCAGCCAATTCAGGAGTGCTATTTTATATCCTTGGTGCTGATTGGCTGCCGCCCCCAAGAGAGAAAGATAAGGAAAACCACAGTTGTTAGCTTCTCCATTAGCACTAAGACAGTTTCCACTGAAATTATTAATGCATATAAATGTATATTTGGTGTTCAACTATTGAAACAAGCATTTTTAGAGGATTGGGGGTTAGAGAGTCGAGTATTTGTGGATTTCAGTTTATGTTCATGCAGAACTGAAATAGCGACGCGCACACGTGTACAATTTCTCCTCCATGCAATATATTTGTTGCACATTTATGAAATGTTTATTTTGAAAGCAGATCTTTTGTAAAAAAAAATTAAGCGAAAAATTTCAACCTCAGTTTGAGTTGAAATAATTACATGTCCTGCTTAAGCCACTGAAACAGCAGCAATTACAGCTTGGCAGATGTCTCTTCATTTGATGTTTTTTTTTTTTCTCTCTCTCTCTCTCTCCACAGTTCCAGGCACGGCGTCGTGCTTGGCAGCTCTGATTCTAATACAGTGGTGTTTTTGCCGTGTGGGCGTCCGACTGGAAGGCTGAGAGGCCTCGCAAGGAGACAAAGCTCCTTCCTGGCGGCTGTCCATGACGCGAGAGCCCTTCATAAAAATCAAACACGCCGCATCTCGCCGCTCTTTAACTCAGCCGACGCGCGTTCCAAGCGTTTCGCCACATTTGTGTCGTCGATCGTCAGCCCGAACTTTCAGGAAACCTTCGCCTTTGTTGGACTTCATTCGTTTTTGTCTGAAACACTTCAGGTTCATTAACCAGTTTCAGGACCCGACCAGAACCCCTCAGTGTAAATCACCTTGAGAAATAATGAGATTTGGTTATATATAAGCTGGCTTTGATGCCGAAAAATGATCAGATGTTACAAGCCATACATGTCATACAAATGGAACAAATAAGGAGTTACATTCAGGGTCCAGCGCTGGGGCCACACTTTGCTCACCTTATGGATGGAACCAAGTGAGGCAAAGACTGTAGCGCATGTTTAGCTTTTTATTCATTTCTGCAATTTGTATCCTCCAAAGGTCGTCTGATCAGTTTCAGTCTGTCTGTCTATGCCTGGCGTCAGTCGTGCAAAAACATGGTCGTGTGAGCTGTGGTGTGTCAGCAGATTAAACAGTAGACTAAAAGAGTCAGAGGAAAAGACAGAATCTACATCTTCGTGCGTTGCCTCGTGTATTGTCGACGTTGGGGGAAAATGTATTTAAGCAGCAGAGTTTGTTCTGCGTGACGACAGAATCGTCTAAGGCTGAGTTTCTAATTTTACAACTGAGCTTTGCTTTTTACCGGCGCATTCACACCGGTCCTGTTAAGTCCGCTGTAGTCGAACCCGAGACAGTTCGGTTTGTCCGGGGAGGTGGGAACACATGACTGAAGTCTGAATGGACTAAGAAAGCGAACAAACCTAGAAACGAACTCTGGTGCGTATGTGAACACCAAGAGGACCGGACACCACTCCGAAAGGAGGAGGTGAACTGCAGCCCAGGGGATTCTGGGTAAATACAACCAAAACAAATGCGAGAGTCTAATGCCAGAGGGAGAATCACCTTTTACAAAAAAGAGAGAAATCTTACAAAGTCGAAAGAAATAGCAAAAATACAAATAAGCCATTCATGTTTTGTCACAATATGAAATGAACTCTGTTGAAAAATGAGCCTGATGGGAAATCCATAATAGAACTAAAACAAGTTTCCTCTTCTTTAAGCAACTGTTTGCGCATAAGGAGTCTGTTGTGTCACTCTGTGCAAAATGTGGCCAACAACAATGAATACGTTATGAGTTATTGTAAATACCTTAGAAACAGCACAACAAAACAAGGATCTGGCAAGTTCGCATGGCAACCTGTAACAGTGAATAAAGGGTTACCCAGTGACGGCAAATCGTTTCTCTGCCATTAGCACAATTAGAGGGGATGATTGACAGCGCTAAGACCCTCCTCCTGGCTCTGATTGGCTGATTTTGACCAGGAGTGGTGTGTTCCTTTAGATCAGGGGTAGGCAAATCCAGGCCTCGAGAGCCGGTCTCCTGCAACTTTTAGATGTCTCCCTGGTCCAACACAGCTGATTCAAATCGTTGAATCACCTCCTAAATGCAGTCAAGTTCTCTAGAGTTCTGCTAATGACCCCATTATTTGACTCAGGTGTGTTGAAGTAGAAACACATCTAAAAGTTGCAGGAGACCGGCTCTCGAGGCCTGGAGTTGCCTACCCCTGCTTTAGATAATACTCGGTCAGGGAGAAGGTGGAGCTGATCCATCACATGGTGATAGTTTTAACAAATATGTTGAAAACGTTTTTTTGTTGTTGTTGCTGTTTCTTTTAAATAAAAGTTACATGCTGCAGCTTTTAGGCCAGGGATGCAAATTACACAACCAATAGCTGCCCTGTTTCAGTCACTATCCATCCATCCATCCATCCATCCATTTTCTGACCCTTCTCCCTAACGGGGTTGGGAGTTGCTGGTGCCTATCTCCAGCTGCGTTCCGGGCGAGAGGCGGGGTACACCCTGGACAGGTCGCCAGTCTGTCGCAGGGCAACACAGAGACAAACAGGACAAACAACCACGCACACACACACTCACACCTAGGGAGAATTTGGAAAGACCAATTAACCTAACAGTCATGTTTTTGGACTGTGGGAGGAAGCCGGAGAACCCGGAGAGAACCCACGCATGCACAGGGAGAACATGCAAACTCCATGCAGAAAGACCCCGGGCCGGGAATCGAACCCAGGACCTTCTTGCTGCAACCCACTGCGCCACTGTGCAGCCTGTTTCAGTCACTAAATGAATCTAAATAGTTTGCTCAGCGACTGTCACAAACATAAATATCTTGAACTTCCCCTCACATGCAGCTTCAGATAAATGGAATGTTAGATTATTTTAACTTTCTTCTTTTTTTTGTTGCAATTCTCATGAGCTTTTTTTATTTGGCAAATGGAGTCTGAAATGTTTAGCAATTCACTTTTCCGATAGTAATCGATTTTTTATGTTTCCATTGTGTTCGGTTTCACATTTATGATTTTTTTTTTGTAAATTAAATTTGTACCAGGATTCTTTGAATTCGTGCCGCACACAACCTGACCTGAGCACATTGAACCCCACAGGCTCGGCGTCGGGCCGCTTCACGTCGGACTTCCGGGGA
Organism: Poeciliopsis turrubarensis; assembly: GCA_010277015.1. Lineage (NCBI taxonomy): Eukaryota > Metazoa > Chordata > Actinopteri > Cyprinodontiformes > Poeciliidae > Poeciliopsis > Poeciliopsis turrubarensis. The sequence goes on along the minus strand of VMRN01000046.1, from coordinate 1,599,949 downwards.
CCGAGCTGAGAGAGGCGTTTGAAGCCCGTGGGAGATGAAAGTGCTGGTACGGCGCACTTTGACATCATCAAAACACAACTCCGCTCGCGACGCTCGGCGGCTCTAATGGCTGTGTGAAAAAGGTACTTTTAAATCCACGCATTTACAAGCAGCAGGAGCGTTATTGTCTGAGTGTCTCTCGTGGCAGGAGCCCGGGTGAATGAATTCCATGTAATGAAACAGGAGGGCAGCCAAAGGATGGTGATGATGATGGTGGTCGTTTCAGGATAACGTCCGTGGAAGCTAATGCGTTTTTTTTTTCTTTTTTTTTTTTTTTTAGCTTTTGGTCAAAACTACCGTCAGTTAATTAAACACAAGAGAACGGGAAATAAAGCTGCCACTGAACCGCCAGAAGCCTGGCAAATGCAGGAGAGTGGAGCTTTCAGCAGGGTGGGAATTTACAGTGTTAGGATGTTTGAGAAGGAAGTTAAATGGACAGAGATCCATTATTCTGGATCATCTGGAGAGCAGGGGGTAAATTACAACGTCGTCACTTTTTGTTCTTTGCACACCTCTTGTCCCGGATGTCTTTACCGGGTGAGGACAGACGATGGAAACGTTCCCTCAATTAAATCAACTTGATCTATTTACTGGCTCTTTAGCCCATATCTTAAGTCAGCGGACTGGTTTCAACAGTGTTGGGCCTTCTCACCAGTCCCAAACACTGTCACTGTCCCTAACATATTAACCACATACATTATAACATTTATTCCATTAAATATCAGTCAGTTCAGTGGTCTATTCTATTTGTTGTCGTGTTTCTTGGGCTGCGTTGCTTCCCGTACATGTCAATGTGCGTTTTCTGCGTTTCGTCCAATCAGATTTCACTCTCTGTGTGTTCCCAGCGGTAGTGTTTTCTTTTAACCAATCAGCTTTCAAATTCACCCCTCGGGGCCCAATAGGAGGCCCTCAGTGACGTCAGGTTTGCTAGCGCACATTAATCTTTGTGAATTTATTTTTATTTTATGCCCGATGGAGGAAAAATTGGTTTAGTTTCAAGAACACCTAGAAATGTTCTTGTTTTGAAGCTGAACTTTTCCTACAGAATTGGATATTGTTAAGATAAATCCATTTTTAATTTGAAAGTCATAAAGTTATTATGTTTTTTTTGTTTCTCTTTCTTTTCCACTAACAGCCAGGTGAAAATAAAATCTTTTTAAATAAGTCAGATTGTTTGGATAATTTTTATAACCCCTTGATAATGGAAATCATCATTTAAAAACTATATTTAATTATTCCTTGGGATAAAAGTGAATAATATACACACAGAATGCAGACAGTCTTTTTTTGGTTGTTTTTATTATTATTATTGTTTTTAGATGTCTAAAATTGCAACAAATTTTTGAAGTTTACAAATCTCATAATAATCCATTCTGAGATGACTGATTTTCCCCATTTTATATTAATCTTTCTCTGGCTTGTTAGGGTAGGGGTTGGGGCTAGGGTAGGGTTAGGGTTAGAGTTAGGGTTGGGTTAGGGTAGGGTTAGGTTGCCGGGTCATCAGACGTTGAAGGGTCTGTTTTTGCGGTGTGCTCATGACTGCATGAGCTCCGTCTACTCCGACAAGACTGAGAGTCAATGAAGAGCTGCTACATTTTCTTAGGAAATTGTAATAAACTGACTAAAGGAGGAATAATGTAAAAAAAGGAAACACCAAAAATCGCTCAGAACCTTGGCAAAACATACGGAAAACATTGAACTTAGCTCAATTTGATCTCATCTCTACTGATCAGGAACGTTTTCTTAACTGTAGCCACACCAGCAAACGTAAAAGCGATGAATATGTAAAACGCGACTCGGCCTGTCCGTCTGAAGAGGAGAGGAAAGAGCAAGTGTCCTTTTCTCAGAAAAACAGCTTGTGACATTTGAGAGATAATTGACGCTGCGCTCTCCTTTCCCCCTCGTTGCCTCCTTCCCCGCAGCTCTTCGTTCTCCCGGCGGTGACCCCGCTCGCTCCGATGGAGTGCACTTCACAGGGTTGTCATCGGAAAAGGTCAGATTCCGAGAGCGAGCGGGGCGCGGGGACGAAGTAAGACGGGAGATCTTGGCCATCCATCTCGCTGTCTGGATCAAGACACCGCGTTGACCTTTAGCAGTGGATCAGCCTCAACAAGCCATCAGAGAGCATGTGGGAGCCGCGTTTGTGTTGACTGTTCATCTGCATGTGTGTGCGACACGGAGAGACGGAGAACTTTATTCCCTTTCTTTTGACGTTTGGGCAGCAACAAATGTCAGGTAAACAAACATGAATCCAGTCCCAATAGAAAGTTGTTGGGTTTTTTTTTTTTTCTTTTAGTTTGGTTGTTACAGAATTGATGTCCTTTATTGGACAAATGTTGTGAAGTGATTTGAAAGGATTGTCCACTTCTCCTGCCTTTTCACAGATTTCTCACACCCGCCCTGATCGACCCTCTGCAGGAACAGTTAGCTCCAAACGTTTACTCCAGGTGCAGACTGGCACAAATTCCTGTTTGCTGCAGGAATAAAAAGTTCAGTATGTAACTTTCATTCAAAAAATAACCAAAAAAAAAAATTTTTCTTTTTACATATTTGTTGAGCTGTCACCATGTCTTGACAGTCTGTTGCTATGAGTTAGATCATCTGTGAAGAGGTGGATCTCCTCCACCTCCTCCCTGAGCTGCAGCTGCCGTCTTGGAATCGATATGATACCAAATAAGTTCAGAACTTATTCACCTCCCTAAATAAATTTGATCACCTCCATTTTTAAACGTACTTTTTTAAAAGCCCATCTAGGGACAAGTGCTGCGAATCAGCTGATGCTACTGCACTATGATGCAAACATGGGACTGCTGCTTTGTGCACCGCTGTGAAAATCCAACATTTCCAGGATCTGATTACTGGACATATTTCATGTGAGTGCATAAATGTGTGGAAAAGCCTGTTTGTTGTTGATGTTGTTTTGTTTTTTCCCTTTATCTGTGATGCACTCGCAGAGGTTAAGTCTAACTTGCAAAAAAAACAAAAAAAACAACAACAACAAAAAAACAGAGTAAAGAACATTAATCAATCTTAGGTGTTAACAGAGTTGATGCTTTGGACTGTCACACACAAGTAGGCAGCTTGTTGTATGAGGTCAGAAGGTCAGGCACTGTCTAACTAAATGATCTATTATCCCAGATTAATAGATAATTGTCTCTTTTCATTTCCAGTAAATTGTCCTCCTGATGTCTCCAAAACTTTACACATTAGCGTCTGCCGCCATGCTATGCTACGTGTTAGCATTTCACGTTCCCATCTTCGAGACAAATAATCATCAGAACCATTTTCCCAACAGAGCCTGGTCTGCACACAGGCCATCTGTCCGCCGTCTCCCCGTCCGTCTGAGATGAGTCTGGCAGAGTTTCGCTCAGACCTGCTGGAACGTCTCGCCCCCTGAGAACAGCTTCAGCCCCCGGCTCTGCTCCTCTGAGTGACAACGATTTTCCTACGCCCCCGAGCCCGTGCGGCTATTGATTAGAGTCGTGTGGCATTTTCTTAAGCAGTACCGCCTGAGGGCTCAAAGGTCACACGCCTCAAACAATGCTTGGCTGCCTGGACTGTAAAATACTAGGACTTTCTCACCGTCCGTGTGTTTTTGTATTTTCTTCAAATGTTCTTAGCATTTTTTTTTTTTTTTTTCAAATTCGACACGTCGGACTTGTGATACTCTCGCAGTTCGAACGAAATGCTGAGTCACGTGTAAATAATCCTTCAGAAGCACGAAGCGTTTTGGTGGCTGTCGTTTTGGACGCCCTCACCTGGAGGGCTGTCTGACCAATCAGCTGTCAGATATTCTCCCAACAGTCCCATCTTTGTCAAGTCCAGTCATTACATAACTTTGAACAGCTGCGCTGCAAACTGACACTCTGCTGTCTTTTAACACACAGTTCCAGCTTTCACCAGCACTGAACTACCGCTACAGTGTTTCATTGTTGCTCAGCCTCATGGCTGTAAGGAAGAGCAGCGTGCATGGAGCCAGCAGCCGCAGCCGCGGCGGCGCATGCTAACGTGGACGGCTCTCAGTAATACTCCACTGGATTTACTGACTCTCTCTTTTGCCATCACTTGCATATGACTCTCACAATGTGACATTACTTCTTTTATATTCATTTGAGGCCATGCAGAGAAAGTCTAAATTCATCATTCACCAGTCAGCCTGCAGATCTTAGATGTTTTGTTGCGCGTGCAGCCAGGGTTTCTTTGCGTCATGCACTCAAGCCGTTTGTTTTTCATGAGTATTAAATATTACAGGATTTTTTTTCTTTTTTTTTTTTTGAGGCGTTAGCTATTCGTGATCACGTCACTCTGTATGATAAATGTCTGTTTTGTTTAAGGGCGTGAAGCGGCTCTTTAAAAGAGGAACCCAGACACTTTTAAGCATCCGAGTCTGTCAGACAGGAGCCTGTCGCCTCCATCTGCAGGGTAACCCAGGTTTAAGGGCAACAGCCCAAAGATCCAGATTCAAAAGATGAGCACAGCAACCAAAAATACGAGCTAGACTTTACTTTTGAAATCTATGACAGGAATGTTGATTCCCTTGGAAAAGCAATTTGTTACAGAAAAAAAAACAACAACAAAGCAGAAAAAAAAAACAATATATAAATTTTGGTGTAGATTGATACAAATATATTTGTATATATTGTTATATACATGTTTGTATATTTCTATACAAACATGAATATATATTTATACATGTCATTGCAAGATTTATATTATTGCTAGATTTTTTTTTGATCATGTGTTTTTCCTCCAAAGTGTTTAAAAGCAGATTAACAACTATTATTTTTCATAGACATTAAGTAAATGAACCGTTGTTTTGGGGGGGAAAAAAACGTCCCATCTAATCCCACCGGATCAACACTCGCATTCATTCAACAACCACTGAGGGGAGACAGAATTTACATACATAATTTATTACAGAATGGCATAACATCAAATAAAAGACATACTCATCTCCAAAGCTATCATTCGAAGTCAATAGTGGGACCAAAATCACCATGTTTTCACCACAGCAGTTAGCACGCGACAACAATTGTCATTTTTTTTTGTCTAAAGAGTGTAAAACCGCACAAAGTACAGCAGCTACCATAAGTAATAATATGGCACACAAGAGCTAAATACTTTATAAAGCATTTAGAGACATCGGCCCTCGCCAGATGTGCTGCTGATGATGATGATGGGCATCTGGACGAAGAGGGCTTGGAGCCAGAGGGAAGAGGATTCAAATTTAAACTACAAACATGGACGAATAGTGAGAGTCTAATTAGAAGAAAAGTCTTTGTATTTATTGCTGCCTGGAGTTATTGCATTTTTTATATATATATCTATAAATTTGTTTTGAAGCAAACAACTTTACAGTTTACCTACTTTTAAGCAGCGTGATGGAAACTAGATGAACATAATATTGGTTCCCCAGAAGTAAAATCTTTTAATCTGTGAGACATAAATAAGAATAAAAAGTGACTCAGCTGTCCGGTTCCAGGCCCAACAGGCTGTCGTTTAAAAATCTGCTCGTCAGCCGTCCTGCCATATTTCACCTTCCTGTTAGGTTCTGTCCTCATGAGGCTCTCTGCTGTTCAGCTCTGCAGAGTAACAGTGAATTTCATGCGGTTCTGTTCAGTTTGACTCCTGCATCTCGACCCCTGAAGCCTCTTCATTCTCTCCGGCACTCGACTTCTCCTCACCTGCAACAAACACAGAGAGGATTTTGTTTCAGATGACGCAGACGACTTCTAAAACTTGGGCGGGTTTGGGCTCCCTTTCATTGGCTTCCTCAAAATTATTCACAATTCTTCTTTTTACATCTTTGCGGTCTTAAGGAATAATCAAGCTCCATCATGTATATGAGAAAGCCGACTGTTTCGTATGTTTCCAGCAGTAGCGGTGTTTCCGTTGAACGTTTGACATTTCGAAAATAAATTTCCTCAATGGAAAAGCATAAATAAAAAAAAAACAAAAAAACACATTTTTCAATAAAAGGTTTTTGCACTAGCATGAGACATTCTTGGTTTTTTGGGGGGGGGTTTGTTTTTTCTCAAGACATTTTTTCCCCATTACACGAGTCACATGATGGACAACCTCATGTTACTACTGGTGGAAACCACAAAGAAGAAGACGACAGGAAGTGGTTGGAGGAAGAAGAAGACGACAGGAAGTGGTTGGAGGAACTTGACGCACCATTTTCTTTTCATGAACAAACGTTCCCACGTGGTTTTAATGGAAATGTTGCAATTATGATATTGTGTATTTTCCACATTAGCTAAAACAAGACTAAGTTTGGTGCTCATTTGTAAAGGTGTCCAGGTTTACTGGAGGCATTTGTAAGGCTCCGTTTAACACGTTTGAAGCCGTTCTGATAAAGCTGGTGGAGTGGTTCAGCTCTCTGTAGTTATGCTGCTATAGGGCAGAACAACCTGGCCACTTTTATTCATGCTCCTACCTGCTGCTGCTCTCCATTTATGTTTTTATTTACAACTGTCGCTTTCATAATCTCCGTGCTCTTTCTGTACTTCCTCACTCAGAGCTGTGGTCGCTGCGTTTAGCCGGGTCACCTTCCTGGAGGGGCTGCCGGCTGAGCTGAGCGTCAAATACAAGATGGCCTTCAGAACCATCGTGTTCTCGCTCACCTGCGGTTTGATCACCAGCTCTCCGTCTCTCACTTTGGGCGTCTGGGGATCCGGGATCGTCTGGTGGCCAGCGGAGCTCGCCGCTCTCCACTTCGGCCGCATCCATCGGCTCCACCACAATGGAGGGAAGCCGCTTGGACAGCTTCGGAAACCTCTCGTGTGTTTCTGGGAAGATCTGTTGAAAACTTATGTAAGGTAACCGGCAGGTTTGTCAGAGTTTGGGGAATTAAGACGACCTCATTCCAGCGTCAAATTTGAGGCCAACAACATGGCAAAAATCTGGTTTGCCACATTGATGCCAAACCAGACATGGAAAGGTAAATCTATGTACACCGCTAATTACCTCATAGCATTTTAAATCATTGTTTTACAGTAATTTAGAAAGGCTAAGGCTATTTTAGTCGCTGACATTCTACAGACGTGACTTTTTCTTTACGTTTGTACAAACTCACTAAAGGCGTGTTTTCATTGAAATTCACATAATGGCGCAAATTGATTTTTTTATGCTTTTCATAAGTTCTGTTTGAAGCTATACTTTTCAGTCGCTCTGGCTGAACTTGTTCAAACTGCCTGTTTTGCTCCCGGGCAAATAAAGACACAACAACTGTCATAGGAGACAGAGAAGCTCTGACCTACTTCCTGTTTTCACTGATATTGGCCTGGACCAAAAACAGCCTGTCCTCATTTACTCCGTCACCCAGCGATGTTTTGAAGCCTTTCTAGCGAGTCCTGCGTGGGGCTGTGAGGTGTGAGGAGCGCTGGTGGGAGTAATCGAGTGTGACAAGGTGCAGGCAGCGGCTGAACGAGAAACCGCAGCAGACCCGGCTCCGCCGTGTGACCGGCGGAAACAGATTCAAATGCAATCAAAGGCCGAGCGCTTCCTTCCCCAACCAAAAGAACTGGAGGACACATTGTTTCGACCGCAGAAACCATGACGGTGTGAACATGTTTCAATCTGAATTAAACCTGTGTAGGGTGGTGGACCTGCTGGACGTTTAGTCTCCATCCTAGTCTCAAGTCCTTTTCTTTAAAGGCTCTAATAGATTTTCTGGGGCTTCTGCACGGGGTCCGATTCGTTTTCATACCGGCTTTACTGGACAGAATACACTTTAACACAAATCTGCGAAGAGACGCTTTCGGCTTTAGTAGCTTTTCCTGTTCCTGCTGAAGAAAAATATCTAGTTTTACATTGCATGTTTTTCACCACAAGTACATGGAGCCCACTGTGCAGACAGGCAAGATGGAAGATGCAGTTATCGTACTTATTGAGGCATGTCTTCAATCAAAATAGACGATTTGTTAGCTGGCGTCTGCAGTCTTCCTTATTCCTGCTGTAGGGACGCAGCCAATCAGCACCCAGGAAAACAAATAGTCCTCCTGGATTGGCTGCTTTGCAAACACCAGCAAATAACCTGGTAGAGTTTGGTGAAAAGTCAAATTTTCCACAAACAAATTTTCCACAAACAATACAGAGAGGACACGAGTACTGAATCCAGAATAGGAAACCTATCAGGTCCACTGTATTTATTTCTCTGCAATACATCAAATGAAACTTTTTATTATTATTGTAGCTAATGAAATGAAAAACACACAAAGAAGGATACTGAGTCCTGATCTCCTGCTGCTCCTCCGCTGAAGTCCTCCGTCCCAGGCTCCAAGGAGTTCATAACATCAGCCATCCTGAAAAAAGAGGGGGGAAAAAAACATCATCAGTGATTAATCACATATTCATGTTTCCGCACTCAGCCTGTCTGGAGTGACGGGATCTGCGTCCGAGGCCTGCGCGGCTTTTGAATCAGTTCAGGATACTTTCCATTTTATTCGCTGCTATTACTCAGGAGTCATTTTGACATCGTTATTCACGAGCCTCCTCAGGAAGGCCTGGAGTAATAGGTGGCCTTGATTGGCCGACAACAATGGCCAATTATTGCCAACGGTCCCACACGCGCCACAGGAGCGACGGGAGGTGGTCAATCAGCGGCGCAGGATTGTGGAGCAACAACAGCCGGCTGCCAGCTTGAAGAGCCAAAGCGGGCGTTAGCATGTAGCAGCCTGAGCTCCAGGGTTTCACGGCGCCTCGCTGCTTATATGCTGAAACGGTGAACAAGAAAAAAACAGGATGTCCAAGTGGGAGAAGCAAACTGAAAGACCAAAAAGGCTTGATTCTAAATCTGTGTGTTTTGTTGCCTTTTTTGGCACCTCGGCTGCTGGTGGGAAACTTTTCAGCAAATAAAGAGCCGAATATGAATCTGTGGGTTTCTGCCATGTGAGAACAAAACAATAACCGACCTGGCGGCAGCGCGGACCCGGCACACGATGAAAATACCTCAGACAAAAAGATCCGGACCTGCTGATCACTTAACGTTGAACGGGAATAGGAAAACGCGTCGCTTTCAAAAGCGTTGCAGTCGGGTTTGAAGACAGTGGGAAACGTCCACGTGTCTTCACCCAGACCGAGAATGAGTAAAAAACAAAACAAAAAAAAACAAAAGGAAGGCTGTAAATGTTTAGTGAAAAACAACAGGATTTTAGATGATCCAGAGCCAAACATGGACAAGCAGCTTTCAGCTTCTACGTCCACACGTCTAGAATAAACTTCCAGAAAACTGCAAAACTGTCAAAACGCTTTAAATCCAGGCCTGAAAAGCCGCCTGTTCACAGCTGCTTCTGGTTCATGAAACCTCACTCAGCATGTTTGATATGGACACGCTGGATGATTTTGATGATGGCTTTTGAAATGTAACGTTCACTGCTTGTTTCCTAGCCGGCTGCTGGGTTATGTTTCCTCGTTGCTGAGATTTCCTCCACAAACAAACTTGACTCGATGCATCGAGACGCGAAACTCAAACTTGTTCTGATGAAAGGGAATTTTCAAGCCGTCCGCCTTGACCAATCCGATCCAGTGATCCTTAAAATCTCCAGAGTAACAGCAGCCACCAAATATAGATCAGGTAAGGTCATTTAAATTATACAGCACATATTCAGCAACAAGGCCGTTCAAAGGGATTCACGTGAATTTCTTCCATTCTCCACATCAGAATCCTGGTGGATTCCTCTTCTGCCCACTGACGTCATCCTGACCCCGTGACCTTGTTCTGGTTTGTTCATAAAAAATGTTAAAAAACGGAAAAGGAAGACATGTCTGCTCTCCCATCACGCTGCTTAATGAACGCCGCTGTTAAACGGATATTAATAAAACACTTAACCGTCCTTCCAGAAAACAGCAGACAATAACAGCGTGGCCTTTCGCGCGACAAGTTACCACAGACCCCACTTTGCGACAATCAGACGAGCAGTTGCTGTTGCCATGGGGACGAGCGATTGAGATTTAATGCCTCTGATTGTCTGAGTGGTGCACTTTGCTCGGACGCGCGAGGCCGAGGGCTGATTTGGGGGTATTCATGTGTGCCGCGACGCCGCAATTACCGCCACCAGGACGGGGACCGCGTTGCTCTGAGACTTTCTTTGTGAAACCTGGAATTGCGTCTGCCCTTCATCGCCGTCATCATCTCTCGGCGAGGGAAACAATGCAGCTTTTATTCCTCATCAGAGGCCGGCATTGTTCGGCCGGGGGGAGGGAGTCGGCGCGGCCGGCTCTCTGCTCCGCCGCTCAGGAGGCAGCAAACACACAGGCTGGGGCAGAGCTCCAAGTCCGATCGTGTTTCTGCAAAGCGAAACAGACTCAAGAATTGAACTGTTCAGGCCAAGCATGACACGGCAGACGACTGGTTTCTTCTCTTTCGGGGTTTTTTTTGGGGTGGGGGGAGGGAGGGTTCGTGCTCACAGGAAGCCACTTCTGTTGCGCCTCAGCAGAGACGGGAAATGTGAAAACACTTTTCTGCTCACCTTTTGGACCGGGCCGCATTCCAGCAGCCAGAGCTTTAAGGGCTCGCTGAATTTCAGTTTGGGCCAATGAATGCGCTTCGTGGATCCTGCTGGAACGATTGAGTAGCTCTAGTAGTTCTAGTGTACTTTTGATTTTGAGACAGCAAAACTGATGACCAAAGTATGAAACTATCAGGGCAGGGAGAGGATCCAACACAAGAGCTTGAAGTGAACCTGGCTAAACGAGGCTTAACCAAAGAAACACCAAATGATGGAGTTTCTGTTCTGACCGAATGGATGAAAATGTCTCAAAACAAAGAGAGACTCAGTTGGTGTCACAGATGCAGAGATTGCTTTTACAAAGCTTTGACCTGCCAGCGCCGCTTTCAGCTTACTTTTACTTTTAGGAGGTAAATAGAAACATAATTTAAAATGTTTTTCCTGTAAGCAGTTACGCATTATTGATCGAAGAAACAGAAGAGACATCACATCATGTGAGAAAAAAAAACCGTTTGCTTACAAAGTTGACACTTTACTTTTATTAGCAAGTAGCACATTTAGCATAGGTAGCATTACCAACTGCATTAGTCTCTCTGTGTATTATTCCCTAATAAATGTAGCCTCTTAACCAATGACCAGCCGTCACAGAGCTCCAGCATGTCGGAGCTCAGGAATGCTTTCGTGGGTAGCTAAGATTTAGAACATGAAACAACGATAAACTAAAGAAAAGAAGAACTTATTCTTCATCATTTTATGTCAGCTCCGCCGTAAGAAGAAATGTAGAGTGATAGATCGAGGATCTACGGCACTTTGATGCAAATCAATCCACTCGCAAAATGTTTCATTTGGCAAAAAGGGTTGTGATGTTTGATGCGCCTGGGTGTTTTAAATCAGTGTTCACACCACCTGCCCTTACTTGCTTAATTTATTACCTAGTTGTAGCTCTCATTACATCTTCTAACCTCTCAAATTTCCCGTACATCCGGCCCCTCCGGCTCTTACGTCAGTTCCGCTCCCCGCCCCGCTGTGGCAGTGTCGCCGGATGGCCACAGTCCCCCATATTCTCAAGTCCAAAACTTGACACGTCTGTGAGGTCAAATAAATAACATGCTGCAAAACAGACAGCCAGTCTGCTGACAAGTTCACACAGTGCAGTGTGTGTCAGGAGGCTCTTCTTCCATTCACTGCACACATTAAGTTCCCACAGTGATGCACCCCCAGCCCACTGCTGCCAGCCGGCTAAAAACAAGCTAACACTTTTTTGGTCTTCCTTAAAAAGAAAGAAAAAATGAAGACAGTCATTGCGTCTGAATAAAGTATGATTTTCAAACTACAGTTGACGATTCATAATGCCAGCCAGGTGTTCACATTATGAGCGACAAATGAAATGGATGGTATTAGTAGTAGCTAGACATGAGCCAGCTGTTCGTCTCAGTTAGATCACGGCCCTACAGAACTCTTCAGCCGAACCTCATCCAGCAAATAGTCGTATCCTCCCAGCTATTGCACTTTCAATGTCCCTGCAGGTGAGCACAGGACAAAAAGCCTAGTTACCAAGTCAGACAGCAGGAAATGAAACACCCTTGGTCGGTTCGTGACTTCAGTCTGATACTTGAGATCGGGGCGGAAGGTTCCGTGCATACAGGTATCTGGGGCGAGAAGGCCAAATCTCCAAAGGTGCTAAGTGACGAAGGAGCTGGGTCACCAAGAAGCGTGAGAATTGTTTTGGTTTGGTAGTTCATCTGTTCAGTTTCTGCCACAGCATCCAGACGGGACTAGAGCAACTCGACACAAACGCACGTCGTCTTCTAGAGGAGAGCTGCCATCCTTTAACGGCAGCTAATATATTCTTTGCCCGACTGCACAGACTTGATTGCGACGTCGGTACCGTGACCTTTCAGGACAAATACGCCGTTGAACGCCTAATAATAAAAAAGGATTCAAACATGAATTAGCAAGAGTGTGACTGGATATATTTTTACTATATATGATTATGAGACTGTCACAGCATGAAAAACTGGATTAAAATAATACTTGTTCTTGGAGTTTTCGCGGTAACAGACTCTGTGTTGGAAATGACCTCTTTTTATCTGAAACCGCATCATAATAATTAGATTTATTTGTTCAAATCACCCAAATTTAACACACAGCAAAAGAAAACTTACTACATTTCCTACCCAGCAATACCTGAATGTCCTTGCAAGGTGTTTCTCCAAACCCTGCAAGTATTTTTCAAACACATTTTAAACAGAATATGCTAACACTTGCTATATATATATATATATATATATATATATATATATATATATATATATCTAGCTGACTGGATAGCTCAATAGATAAGGCATCAGTATATCACCCGAGAGGGCGGGGTTCGAATCCAGTCTGGGTCCTTAGGCAAGACCCTTCAAGCTACTGCCTACCTCATACCATGAGAGATACTAAGTTGCATAACATGCCGGCTCAGACGTCGCCCGGCCAAACAAGGTCTGCGTCAGGTGTTGGGGAACCAGAGCACCTTGATGACAAATGGGCTACTGGAACAAGACGGAAATGGGCGAGAGATGAAAATGTGGATCTGTTGGAATGCTACTACTCAAGTAACCCTAGTCAGAGAGGTTACATGCAAAGACTGGGGAAGGAATGGTTACTTCGACATCCCCAGTCAACACTAAGCGCTAAACAACTAGTAGCTCAGTGTTCCAACATCCGCAAACGGCAACTGCTATCACAACTTGAGATTGACGAGATACAACACAAATGCTACGGCAAAAGGGAGGAACCCGGATGTCAGAACTGTGGGGACTTAACTACAAGTCCCCACCCAGTGAGGGGATACACGGCCCCAGTGAGCGAATCAGAGCTGAACGAGACAGCTGCTGACCTGAGAGAGAGAATCATGACCCGAATGACAACCAGGCCTCCCCGGCGCCAATTACAACGGCTGAGTGAAGTACCATCAGAAAGTCTCATTGAGAATGTGAATGCAGCATTGAGAACAATCCCTACCACTACCATAACAGAAACCAATGAGCTGATCTACAACTCAGCATCAGTGATCCTAGAGATACTTGGCTATAAGAGCAACCATGAGACCCAATACCCACCATGGAAAAGGCGGTTAGAGGCTAAAATCAAGGTAACAAGGAGGGAAGTGAGCCAACTGTCAGAGCTCCACAAGGGTACAATGAAAAGACAAGTACCCAGAAAGTTGCCCATACCTGAAGCACTCGAAACTGCCAAACAGAGACTCCAAGCCTTGGCCAGCCGCCTAAAGAGATACACAAGGGAGAATGAATCCAGAAGGATTAACCGGCTCTTCTCCACTCAACCAGCTAAGGTGTACTCTCAATGGCAGGGTAATAACAACAGAGCAGACCCACCAAGGCTGGAGACTGAACAATACTGGAAAGGCATATGGGAAAGGGAGGCATCCCACAACAGCAATGCACAGTGGTTGATCTCTCTACGAGAGGACCATAGCAACCTCCCTGAGCAAGCTCCGGTAACCATCACTGTGACAGATGTCCAAGAAAGAGTCTCAGGTATGAAAAACTGGACAGCACCAGGGCCTGACATGATCCATGCCTACTGGCTAAAGACACTCACTGCCCTCCATGAGCGACTGGCAGGCCAAATGAACCAGCTGCTACAAAGTGGGACTCACCCTGAATGGTTAACTGAAGGGCGGACAATCCTAATCCAGAAGGATCCATCAAAGGGTCCAGTCCCACCCAACTACCGACCAATAACCTGCCTCTCCACAACCTGGAAGCTCATGTCAGGCATCATAGCGGCCAAGATAAGCAAACACATGGATAAACACATGAGCATGGCACAGAAAGGTATCGGTGTAAATAGCAGAGGAGCCAAACACCAACTCCTCGTAGACCGCACAGTTGCCCGAGACTGCAAAACCCGACACACCAACCTGTGCATGGCTTGGATTGATTACAAGAAAGCCTATGACTCAATGCCGCATACTTGGATCATTGAATGCTTACAGATGTACAACATCAACAGGACTCTGAGAGCCTTCATTGCAAACTCAATGAGGCTGTGGAAAACCACCCTTGAAGCCAACTGCAAACCACTTGCACAAGTGTCCATCAAATGTGGCATATACCAAGGAGATGCTCTGTCCCCGCTACTGTTCTGCATAGGCCTGAACCCCCTCAGCCAAATTATCAACAAGACTGGCTACGGATACCGACTCAAAAATGGGGCCAACATCAGTCACCTTCTCTACATGGATGACATCAAGCTGTACGCCAAGAGTGAGCGAGACATCGACTCACTGATCCACACCACCAGGATCTACAGCACGGACATTGGGATGTCATTCGGACTAGAGAAGTGTGGTCGGCTGATCACAAAGAGGGGGAAGGTGATCCGCACAGAAGGGGTCTCCCTCCCAGAAGGAACAATAGCAGACATAGAGGACAGTTACAAGTACCTAGGTATACCACAAGCAAATGGCAACTTCGATGAGGCCACAAGGAAAGGAGCCACAGCTAAATACTTCCAACGAATAAGGCAAGTCCTGAGAAGCCAGCTCAATGGCAAGAACAAAATCCGTGCGATAAACAGCTATGCCCTGCCAGTAATCAGATACCCTGCTGGAATAATTAGCTGGCCAAAGGAGGAGATAAAAGCCACAGATATTAAGACTAGAAAGCTACTAACAATGCATGGAGGATTCCATCCCAAATCCAGCACCCTGAGACTGTACACGAGCCGCAAGGAAGGAGGCAGAGGACTAGTGAGTGTGAGAACCACTGTCCAGGATGAAACAACTAAGATCCATAAATACATCAGGGACAAAGCCTCAACAGACAATGTGCTCAGTGAATGTCTCAGACAACAGGGAACGGAGGTTGAGGTGCCAGAGATACCATCATGGGAGGACAAGCCCCTACATGGGATGTACCACCAGCAAATAACCCAAGTGGCTGATATCAGTAAATCCTACCAATGGCTGGAAAAAGCTGGACTCAAGGACAGCACAGAGGCCCTCATCCTGGCCGCCCAGGAACAGGCCCTAAACACCAGAGCTATAGAGGCCCAGATCTACCACACCAGACAAGACCCAAGGTGTAGGTTGTGCAAGGAGGCCCCTGAGACAGTCCAGCACATAACAGCAGGGTGCAAGATACTGGCAGGGAAAGCGTACATGGAACGACATAACCAAGTGGCGGGCATAGTGTACAGAAACATCTGTGCAGAATATGGACTGGAAACCCCGAGATCAAAGTGGGAAACACCCCCAAAGGTGGTGGAGAACGCCAGAGCTAAGATCCTGTGGGACTTCCAGATCCAGACAGACAGAATGGTAATGGCGAACCAACCAGACATTGTCGTAGTGGATAAACAACAGAGGAAAGCCGTTGTGGTAGATGTAGCAATACCAAGCGATTGCAACATCAGGAAAAAGGAGCACGAGAAACTAGAGAAATATCAGGGCCTCAGGGAGGAACTGGAGAGGGCCTGGAAGGTGAAGACCACAGTGGTGCCTGTGGTCATCGGGGCCCTCGGGGCAGTCACCCCCAAACTGGATCAATGGCTACAACAGATCCCAGGAACAACATCAGACATCTCAGTCCAGAAATGTGCAGTCCTTGGCACAGCCAAGATACTGCGCAGGACCCTCAAGCTCCCAGGCCTCTGGTAGAGGACCCGAGCTCAGAGGATAAGAACCACCCGCGGTGGGTGAGAAGGGAATTTTATATATTTTTTTTTTTTTTTTTTTTTTTTTT
>VMRN01000046.1:1572828-1583603 GCA_010277015.1 Poeciliopsis turrubarensis | reverse complement strand
GAGTCACAGATCCAAGGTTGGAGCCAGAAGCTTCTGATCTCTGAGTGAATTGTGAACCGTTTTTATACAGTTTTCAAACTGAAGAGCGCAGCATAGAGCTTTCCAGAAAATCACCCACAGCCTTACTCTTAATCCTCACATTTTCAAAACACCAAAAAAAAAAAAAGAACACATACACACAGTTTGTCCTCTTTCCTGAGCCCATCAGCAGATTTAACACAGTGGAGACTTTTTCAGCGGAGAGCCTTTTGGGCTTTTCGGCAGCCAGTTGCTTTCACAACTTTTCTTTGGCAGATCCAGAGCGTTGAGGGGATACTATGAAAACGCCTCCTCCACTCTCTCTTACATCACTGAGGCCGCAATTCGAACCCGTTCAGCTTAGCAGCTAAAGGGAAAGTTCCTCATTTTTAAAGTCGGGTTCTGTCAAAGCGGGCAGTGTCTTGCTTTGCAATAGATAGCGCTCACATTCCTCTAAAAGCGGTAGAACGTTACGGCTTTACGAAACCTTCAGGACATTCACATGCCTGCAGTCGTTTATTTACACAAAACCCAAGGATTATTTTTAAATGGATCCGCCCGTGACCGTCCTGAATAAACACAAAATCCAGGTTTCATGTTCCGATTTCTTTTATTGAGGGAAATGTCTTCCAAACCAACCTGGTCTAATGTGAAATCATAACTGCTCTCTCAGCCTGGTATCTAATTGTCCCAGCTTTGACAACAACAACAACAACAACTGCCATCAGGCGTTTCAAATGTCTGGCAACGAGTCTTTCACGTCGCCGAGGAGGAACGGTGGCCCCGTCGTCTGCTCCGTTGTTTTAATTCAGTCACACTGGAGGGTTTATGAGAAGCCAACTGTGCTTCAGCATCAGCCTTTAACCGGACATTATCACCAGAGAGCAACAATTCACGGTTCGAACAATTAACACAAACCATGCAGGTCCTGAACAGAACAGAAAAGCAGTCCCAGACCATAACACCGCCACCGCTGTGCTTCACTGTCAACAATGTTCTTTGTCTGACATCCTGTGTAGGTTTTGTTGTCAGGCGTGACGTGTTCCAAAAAGTTCCAACTTTTGTCTCCACACTTTGTCGACTATTTTGTCGAAACTCTCACTGAAGTATTTATTTTGAAAACGGGGAAAATGTTCTCCAACTTTCTCAGCATTGGTTTTTTTTTTTGACTCTCTCATGAATCCCAATTTTAACCCTTTTTGTTTCTTTCTTTCGTTGGTGAATTTGACTATATGAGTTTATTTGAGTAGAGACAAGCTTCCAGTAGGAATAGATACTGATGATTCACTATGTCTGTCCCCAGTGAGGCGTATAGATATCAATAAAAACGTGATATTATACAAGGTTCAAAATGCCAAACAGATAGTGGAACTCACTGTCACTTCACTTCATGTTGTTACACCGGATCAGCTTACATGATTTCTCTTTTCTGTGCTTCTCAGCTTTCCAGAAAACGAAATGTTGCGAATCACAACCATAGTTATAATTGAGTTCTTTTGGAAATCTCCATAACATAGTTATTCTATACCGTAAGAGTTTGCTTCTTATGATGCCTCCAGTTTCCATTTCCTTCTAGAAATAATAACATGCTTCTGCATAAATAACAGCTCACCGCAAACATGTGGCTGCAACGATAAATCATTTTTTCATTTTTATTTTGGGAGTTCTGTAAACGGTCGATACTCACATGAGAAAGCGATCATATCCACCGATCTCGTCTTCCCCTGCGGAGGTCTAACAATCGCCCACGGTCTCCTGTTGCTCTGCCGTGAGGGGCCCCGCTCACCAGATCACACCTGGTAACACCTTTACTAGATATAGTAACTTTGTTGCTTTTCTCAGCAACCTTTCAGTTAAAAAAATAAAAATAAAAATTGGCTAAATTGGCCAATCATTGGAATCGACGGGGTCAGATGTTGATCGGCCAGACAACTGCCAATCGGTGCGTCCGTCATGAATCGCCTGAATGTTTCTGGGATTGGAAGTGTGTGAAAAAGTAGAAACCGACTTCAATCGTGGCCAGTTTTGGACCGGGCCAAACAAGCTGGATGTGTACTAAATGAAGACACCAACAGAGCTTGAGAAGCGTAAGATCCAATAAGTAAAGGAGACACTTTATTAATGTCCAAAAGTCCACCGGGTAGGAAGGACAGAGACACACAACCCTACACACACTCACCACTAGCAGCGATTTAAAGAGACATGTCAACCTGACTGACAGTGGAAGCAGGAGCACTGAAAAAATAAATAAATACATAAAAATGAGAAATTCATACAAATAAAAACTATCCACAGAAAATCTGCCAAGCGGAAGTAACACTTTAACTGCACTCTTCTTTTCAGTGCGATCTGATTTCAAGAATGCAGAACTGTCCCTTTAAAACAGAAACTCCATCTCAAAATGACACTTTTTCCCCCCTAAATCCTGTGAGATTTGGGGCCCGACAAAGAAAATGTCTTCGCTGCGCCCAGAAACAGGAGCTGTGACCCGCCTGGCCGCCTCCCCCGCTGTCCTCCAGCTGGAGTCCAGTTTGATTGTTGTCCCAGTTCACCAGTCCCCTGATATCTCAGCGGCACAGAAGCTTAGATTTCTGCACGGCGTTGCGCGTAACTTGGAACAAATCAAAAACGTGACATGAAATGTCTAGACCGGCTGTTTCAGCACAAGTTTGAACTGACCCTGTACAACAGGTAGAGGGAGATCCACTGCATGAGGAAACACTTAAAAATGTCCACAAAAAAAAAAAAAGGAAAATTATTTTGTTTCTTGTTTTTATTTTTTAATAAAGTATTAAAATGAGTTTGAAGAGTAATGCTATTTATTTATTTATTTATTTATTTATTTATTTATTTATTTATTTATTTATTTATTTATTTATTTATTTATTTTGCTTCTGTCTTAATGGGAAGAAGAAACTCTCCTACCTGATCCAGAGTCTCAGAGCTGGAAGGTCTCTCTCCTCCGCTGCCTCATCACACTGATGCTGCTGCCGACCAGGCTGCAGCTGCTGCTGCTGCGGCTGCGGCTGATGATGATGATGATGATGATGATGATGATGATGATGATGATGATGTGGGCGACAGGCGGAGGAGCGGACAAGGTTCTCTGTGAAGTTGCCGCTCGTGCGAAAGTGTTTCGAGTCTGCGCAGTGGAGCGCGGCCGGTGCTGCCTTCACTGAATGCGGAAAGGTGGGGATTTTTGGAGTCAGGCGTAAATCTTAATCTGCGTTTTATTGCTTGTTTGTTTGTTTATTGCTTGTTTGTATGCATTTCTCAGATGAGACATGCATACGTAGTTAAAATGAGATTTTCTTAGTTAGGATTTTATCCTGATGACGCCATGTTTTCTACATTTATCTGTGCCTGTATTTTGAAGTAATTTAGGTCCAATTCAGTGAATAATGTCATTTCTGAAACGTTACCACTGCATGAAACACATCACGCAGATTTATCACACACTGATGGATTGTTGAAAGCCTGCAATTCAGCACACAAGATTAGACTAGTGCATCAAATCATTGAATAAAACATATTTAAAACAGAAATGTGGGCTTAATAAAAGGCAGATTTGATTATTTTTAGTGCTATTTTCAAATGGTACTTTTAATGCGACAAAACATGACGTCCACCTAAAATATAACTTGGGCAGCGGTTGACCAATCAGATGTTAGGGATTATTTTCATTTATTACATTTTTAACTAATAAAAATCTGATGAGTAAATACTTATCTATTTAAAATTAAAAATAGAAATGTATTTAATCATATTCAACAAATTCTTTACACATAGCGTTGTCGCTGTGCTGAGATAGACTTTTTATCAGACTTTTTTTTTTTCATGTCTTATTCCATGTTTGTAAGGGAAGTAATTTTGATAACTCTGTAACATGGGACTTTCATAAGTTGTTTCAGATGCTCTCAACAGTCTAAACACACCTGTTAAAATTCTGGATTATTATGACGTAAAATGAGAAAAATGTCATCATCCAGGCAGAGCTGGAGCTGCTGTTCCTTTGAATCAATGTTAAGAAAGTTCTGCCTGTCGTTGTTAATGATCTGATCCAAATAGTGACTCATCTCTCGTCAGCCGTTTTCCCCCAGGCTTTGAAAACAGCAGCTATCAAACCACCCATTAAAAAGAAACAATCTGGACAAATCACCACTGCAGAATCACAGGTTGACCTCTGACCTCCCATTCATCAGCAAAGTTACTGAAAAAGTGTGCAGGGCAGATGGCGTTACAGGAAGTTGCTGTTACATCCAACAGTCTGTGGAAAAAAGTCAGCAGCCACAGGCCACAGAGGATTTCTTGCAGATCCATTAAAAAGCATCGCCAGAAGTTGATGTGTGTGAATGAGGCCAGGTGGCTGGGTTGGGGCAATTACCCAGCATGCAAAAGGCAAAACCATACAGGATGACGCAACATATGTGGGTAAACTTGCTCCAACTTTGGTCCACTACTGTACACCACATTTAGATGCAAAAATGAAACCACTCAGAACCGGTACACACCCAGCAGAACAATCCATACCAACTCTATCAGGCTCTGGAAATGCTTTTAACTGTCAGGCCTGATGATCCTCCCACTCCACTGGCTTTGTCTCTATTTCTGTAACATTCTAGATTTGACTCTTTATTTTAAATCAAGTCATCTGCATTCCCACAGCTGGTCTGAAGAGCAAAAATCATCAGAACTTTTCTTGCTCACGGTTTAATTTGGTGGTTTTACAGTTTTTGCTAACAGCTGCGTGATAACTTTCCCAATTTTGATTAAATTTAAATGTTTAAAACTGAACATGTGAACTTATTTTATGCTTTTCCATGTGATTGGATTCCTATGTCACTGACAGACTTACACTAGAGTTTTAAAAAAACACTGTAATGATGAGGAAATAGTCATAGTTGGACTACAGCAGGAAACCAGTGAACATGTTTTTTTTCAAAGAATATGAACTGTGTCTTCCTCTAGTGGAATTTCTTTGCAGTTACAGTTCCTGAAGCTGGGATGCATAGCATAAATGGAAAACAACAGCCAGTTAAATAACTGCAATAATGTTCTGATACTAAAGATCAGAAGATTTTTTTTTTTTAGATGACAAAAATTTAAACTCGAGGTTTAAATTTCCCTCAAGTTTTTACATCTATTATAAGAGATTCATTTATGTTTAAGATTTCTCTTTCAGAAAGAAACGAAGAAAGACGATCAATCAGCAAACTTGGAAAAAGTGTCATGTTCCTTTTTATGTTATTTATTGCGTATGACTTTGTAAATACATTCAGTTATATTATAGCCTATCAGGATAAAAACAAGGGCAGTGACCAAAAAAATAACATGGTTTCCAAAAGCTATTTACATGGCTGGGTCAGTAACTCTCCTACTAAAGGAAGATATACTTAACAGTTTTAGTGCACGTCATAGCAAAGTAGCTTCTGCACAGTGAGTTGTTGCCAGTGTAATTGCAGCAGGGCACTTTAAGAGTTCTACAATAAACATTTCACATCAGCCTTGCAATGGTATTGTTTCTTTACACATCCACTGTAGCCACAGTATATAGATAATTCCTGTACATTTGCTTTTTTTTTTTTTTTTTTTTTTTACTTGTATATAATTTTCTTTGCTGTAAATATTTTTCTGCTTAAAGCGCTAACTGTGAACATTCTCTGGAATATCAACAACGTTGTCTCTCTCTCTCTCTCTCTGTCTCTCTCTCTCTCTTTCTCTTTCTCGCTGTCTCTTTTCTGACTGAATGCTCCAGTCATCATCCTGCAAAGTAATTAACTTGAACAGATTTTAAAAGCACAAACTGTCAGAAAATATTTCACACAGTGTCTCAGAACAAAAATTCATAACCCTCAGTCTTTCATAAAATCTCAATACATTGTTTGATTGTGATGAGACTAACATAAAGTCGCACTGAAGTAAAGTGGGAGGAGGAAAACAATGCATTTTTACAACTTTTTTTTTTTTTTCCCGAATAAAATATTTGCTTTATTCAGAGGAGCAGCCTAATGTGCAGGCAAACTAAGCCACTGCTTAGGTCACCCAAACCTCAAGGAGCCTCCATAACATTTCGATCTTAACACACACCAAAAAGATAAGACTTCCACCAGCTGTTTGCTAAATGCTGCTGACTAGTCTGAAGGAGCTGATCTCATAGGAGGAGCTGCATCTTATAGGTGGCACCAGGTTCCCCCAGGAGTAGTTGCCACGGAGTTTAATTTGTCAAGCCAACAATCCAGGCATGTTTTTTGATGAGGGGTAGCATTATAACATGATGTAAAGCTCAAAAAAAAAAAGTTTATTTTAAATAATACTGCCCCTTTAATGGTGCCAGAAGAATCCTGCTGTGGGGATGCTATTCTTCAGGGAGGACAGTCCAAATAAGAATTTGTGGAAAGGTTTAAAGGTTAAGGTTCACAGAATAGTGAGGGGTGTGTGTTAACACACGTATCACAATTTCCAGATTTTCCTTTAAGAATATTGGTAATATTCACTTAATTTAAATACCATGCATTGTTTTCCCACCATTTTGGGACCCAAAAGCATCTTGTAACTTCATCAATGCTGTAGTTATAATGTGAAGAAATGTGATGATGTATGGGGTATCAATGCTTTTGCAAGGCACTGTGTATGCTAGCATGAATCAAACATTGTTTACTATAAAGCAAACATATATTATGCAATGAGGAGACTCATTTAACCAGCTTATTAACATCTTGACCACAATATAAATGTAACAGTCATTTGCTACAGCGGTGCATTTCTATAAAGCTCAATAAGCATGCAACTCCACATCACATTGCCATGGTGATACCTGGATGCTAACAAAGAACTTTCAGTGATTGG
This sequence comes from Poeciliopsis turrubarensis, assembly GCA_010277015.1. Classification (NCBI taxonomy): domain Eukaryota; kingdom Metazoa; phylum Chordata; class Actinopteri; order Cyprinodontiformes; family Poeciliidae; genus Poeciliopsis; species Poeciliopsis turrubarensis. Next base: position 1,576,739 of record VMRN01000046.1, on the reverse strand, counting down.
TATGTTAGATTGATTGGTCCCTCATCCAGTTGCCATTTTGTTTTTGAGCTTCAGGCGGTGGTACTCTATGCCCTTCTTTTATGGCGAACCATAACAAGGAGTTGTATCTTTAAGCACAAATTCAAATTTTTCTTTCACTTCTCAGCCTCATCAAAGAACCTCATTTTCTCAGTGTGCACAGAGTCTTTGAGACGTTGAATAGATGACGCTGTCTCTCCTGAGATGGGCTCTGTGGGGCCAAATATATGGGTGATTTGTTTGGTTATCACCACAGTCTCCTTGTTCTCACTTCTTTCGGTTGTTGTTTCTTGGACTAAGTGTTTGACTGTCCTTGTGGCACTTCGAGCGTCTTGGACCGTCCACAATGTCGCTTCATCTCCCTCCGACTGTACAGCAAAGCCTTCCTCTGATTGGACTTGGCCAGCAGACAGAATCTTGGCATGCTGTGACTCAGGAGTAGGCTGTATGTTTGATGTAATGATGTGTATTTTTCCCGACGTTAGTCTTACTGTATCTTCAGAGGAAGATGAAACACCAGAAGACAAAATAGTGATCTTCTCTGGCAAGCTGGGCACATCTGTGATCAGCTCAGTCCTTGTGGTGGAAGTCATGATGTCACCGTGCATCTCTTCAAATCCAGCACCTGCGCTTTCGTCAGAGTATTTGACCGTCACCTTGGTTGGGGAAGGTATGAATGGGCCAACAGGCTCACTTGTGATTGTAGAGCTTACATCAGCAAAAGCATCTGATGACTGGACAGAAAGGGTGGGACTTACTTCCTCGTCCTTGGATCCCCCTACTGGGCTGCTGTCTTTTATTTGTTCTGCTTTGTCAGAAATCTTTTGTTGTTCTGTTGGGGAAGACAGGCCAAACTTCGGGAATTTAAACCAGCTCGAGCTCTCCGGACTTTTGGTGGTATCGTGCTTGGTTTTTGACGATGTGTGCATTGTGGTGGCTTCGCCTGGCTCATGAGATTCCTTTGAGGTTTCAACATCTTGATCAACTTTGTCCACTTTTCGAACATCAAAGTCAACATCAATCGACTTAAGAATGTCACCAAATGATGTTAAAGTCAGTTTTGGTGATAGATTTTCTTCTTCTGGCGCAGTCTTCATTTCCAGTTGATCTTCATTGTTTTCATACTCAAAGTGAACGGATTCATCGTCAGGTTTGGATCTTGAAAGACCCAGCCGTGGTATTTTAAAGGTAGGTAGTTTGAATTTACTTGGAGATCCTTGAACCGCACTATCACCTTCTATGTTTAGGGTTTCTTGATCCTGTTCTTCTGATTTGGGGGCATCTGATTTAAAATCAATCTTTGGACCTTTGATGAGAACAGCGGCACCCTCCCCCAGCTGACTTCCATCTTCTTCAGCTGTTTTATCTGAAATGTGCGTCTCTGTTGTTACCTCGTAAGACGCACTGCCAAATCTTGGCATTTTCAGAGTTGGCATTTTAAATTTTTTGGACTTGACTTCAGCCTCAGAACTTGTCACTTCAAAAGTAGTTAGGACGTTTTTATCTTCATCTGCAGAGAGTTTGATCTCTGTTGTCATGTCGGTTTCATAATTTTCGACTTCTGTTCTGTGATCTGGAAGCTCAGCTTTTACTTCAGTCTCTTTCAAGCTCGGCTTTGAAAATGAAAACCTGGGAAGTGAAAACTTGCTTTTCTTTAAGCCTGGGTCAAGTTCTGGAGCTGGGACCATTGAAGATTCTTTCACATCAACATCTAAGATTTTGGTCTCCACTGACGTGACACCAGCTTTTGGAGTTTCCATGTTGACATCGACGTCAGGGGCTTGGCCACCAGTTCTTGAAAACGAGATGCTAGGAAAAGTCCAATTTAGCCGTTTGACTTTACCTTCAAGTTCAACTTCGCCTTTTGCCTCAGCACTTGGTGACTGGACTTCGTGTTTCTTTAGTTCCCCTGCTTTAACATTCAAATCTACTGGATCACTATCAACATGAAGGTCCACATCACCCCTTTTCTCTTTGGTCATTTTAGGTATTTCCATACTGACATGTGGGGTTACGGCTCCAAATTTCGGTAATGTAATTTTAGGCATTTTAACTTCTGATGTAGTGTTGGTATCAGCTTTGATCTCTGGAGACTTAACGTCCATTTGCACTGAAGGTTGTTCCACATTTGCATTGGAAAATTGAACTTCAGCTTTGACTTCTGGTGCTGTGACATCTACATCTGCCTTGGACAAGTTAATGTCGGTATCCGGTCCTTTGGATTGTGATAATGAAAAACCAAGATTCGGAAGTTTAAATTTACTTCCTTTTCTTTCATCATCAGTTTCTGAACTCCTTAGATCCACAGATGGACCCTTAATTTTAATGCTTGGTTCTTCTGTTGTAACTGTGAGAACTTCCTCCAAAGTGGTACTTTCACCTTTCACTGTTTTGACATCTTGTACTTGTTTGTTTGAACTTTGGGTAGCAAGGCCAAATTTTGGCAACTTGAATGTTGGCATTTTAAATTTGGATGGCGATCCATCAGTGTCCTTTGACACAACCGTTATTTCAGGTGCCTTAGTTTCTGTTGCAGTGACAGTGATTTTAGGCTCACCATCTTCCTCATCTTTCTCAAAAGGACCTTCTTCTGTAGAGCTTTGAGAAGTAAGACCAAATTTTGGTAACTTGAATGCAGGCATTTTAAATTTGGATGGCGATCCATCAGTTTTGATTTCAGGTCCTTTCATTTCTATCGCAGTAGATGTTTTTATCAGATTCTCGTCATCAGGGAGTTTGACTTCAGCTTTTACTTCTGGCAATGTAATATCTACCTCTGTCTTTGACAACCCAAAATCACTGCCAGTCCCTTTAGCCTCTGTCGCAGAAAAACCTAGACTTGGCAACTTAAACTTTTTTCCTTTTTCTTCAAGATCAATTCCTTCAGTTTTGAGCTCTAACGATGGACCCTTCATTTCAATGGTTGGTGCTTCTGTGGTAACTACAATAACCTCTTCTGATGTTGTGATTTTACCTTCTACTGGTTTTACACCTTTGTCTAATGGAGGTACTTCTCCAGTGGAAGTTTGAGTAGCAAGCCCAAATTTTGGTAACTTGAAATTTGGCATTTTAAATTTGGAGGGCGAGCCTTCTGTAGTCCTTTTTGTATCTTTGGTTTCAAGTGCTTTAGTTTCCACTTCAACAGAAGATTTGGTGCTTGGAAGTTTGACCTCAGTTTTTACCTCTGGTACTTTGACATCTACATCTGTCCTTACGCTCAAATCAGTCTCTGGTCCTTTGGCTTGAGGTACTGAAAAACTCAGACTTGGCAGTTTGAACTTCCTTCCTTTTCCTTCAAGATCACTTCCTTCAGTGCTTAAATCTACTGATGTCCCCTTAATTTCAATGCTTGGTCCTTCTCTGGTAACTGTAAGTACCTCCTCTAAGCCTGTGGTTTCACCTCCTCTGATTTTGACATCTTTGTCAAATGAAGGTTCTTCTTCAGTGGAACTTTGAGTGGCAAGCCTGAATTTGGGTAATTTAAAAGTTGGCATTTTAAACTTGGATGTTGATCCTTCAATGTCCTTTGCTTCGACTTGAAATTCAGGTCCTTTACTTTCTATTTCTGTTTCTATTCTTTTCAGTTCATCATCAGGAAATTTGACTTCAGCTTTGAGTTCTGGTTGTGTAACATCTACTCCTGTCTTCAAGCTTAAATCTGTGTCCGGCATTTTGGCCTGAGTAGCAGAAAATCCAAGACTTGGCAACTTAAACCTTTTTCCTTTTCCTTCACGTTCACTTCCCTCTTTTTTTGACTCTATGGATAAATCCCCAATTTCAACACTTGATCCTTCTGTACTAACTACAATGACCTCCTCTGACATTGTCATTTCTCCTCCAGTTATCTTGAGATCTTTGTCCAAAGGAGGCAGTTCTGCTGTGGAACTCTGAGC
>VMRN01000046.1:1558955-1572818 GCA_010277015.1 Poeciliopsis turrubarensis | reverse complement strand
TTGGATGGTGAGCCCTCTGTTTCTATTCTTGTACCTTTAAATTCTGGGGCTTTGGCTTCCACTTCAAAAGATTTGTTAAACTTTTCTTCAGGGAGTTTGATTTCTGTTTTGATTTGTGGTACTGTAACATCAACTTCTGTTGTGGGTAAGGTAATGTCTACATCTGTTGTGGGTAAGGTAATGTCAACATCTGTTTTGGGTAAGCTAATGTCAGTATCAGGACCTTTGGTTTGTGATGCTGAAAAACCAAGATTTGGCAGTTTAAACTTTCTTCCTCTTCTGTCACTCTCAGTTCCTGTAGTTTTTAAAGCTACTGATGGAGCCTTAACATCAATGGTTGGTGCTTCTAGACTTCCTACGAGAATCTCTCCAGAAGTGGTAATTTCACCTTCTCCTGTTTTGAGATCTTTGTCCAAAGGAGGCAGTTCTGCTGTGGAACTCTGAACAGAAAGCCCAAATTTTGGCATCTTGAAAGTCGGCATCTTAAACTTGGATGGTGAGCCCTCTATTTCTATTCTTGTACCTTTAAATTCTGGAGCTTTGGCTTCCACTTCAAAAGATTTGTTAAACTTTTCTTCTGGGAGTTTGATTTCTGTTTTGACTTCTGGTACTGTAACATCTACATCGGTTGTGGGTAAGGTAAAGTCAACATCTGTTGTGGGTAAGGTAATGTCAGTATCAGGTCCTTTGGTTTGCGATGCTGAAAAACCAAGACCTGGCAGTTTAAACTTTCTTCCTCTTCCTTCACTCTCAGTTCCTGTAGTTTTTAAAGCTACTGATGGAGCCTTAACGTCAATTCTTGGTGCTTCTAGGCTTGTTGAAAGAATCTCTCCAGGCGTTTCACCATCTCCTGTTTTGAGATCTTTGTCCAGAGGAGGCTCTTCAGTAGAACTTTGAACAGAAAGCCCAAGTTTTGGTAACTTGAATGTCGGCATCTTAAATTTGGATGGTGACCCTTCCTTTTCTTTTTTTGACACTTTGATTTGTGGAGCTGTAGCTGCCACTCCAATGGAGTATTTGTTTATGTCATCAGTCGAAAGTGCAACTTCAGTTTTACGTTCAAGAAGATGTGTATCGACATCAATTTTTGAGAGGTCAGAGCTAGGTGCAACAATGGTAACTGCAAGAACCTCATCAGGAATGTCCTTATCAATGGCAACTCCTTGTACATTTTTGTCTAAAGTGCCCAGTCCTAATTTTGGTAATTTGACTGTTGGCATACTAAATTTTGATGGGGATTGTTCCACATCTGCTGCCTCAAAATTTGCATCAGGTATTTTTATGTCAGACTCTACATCCTTCTTTCCTTCAGGTCCTTTGACTTTTGGCATTGTGATTCCAAATTTTGGCATTTTGAATCTGCCTCCTTGTCCTTCAACTGTAGGTTGAGTTTGCATTTCCGGTTTTCCAACTTCCACTTTTCCAGAAGATATCAAGATTTCTGCTTTTCCCAGACTAACATCTGCTGTAGGAACTGAGACGTCTACCTTAGTTTTATTGTCCACTTTGCCTTCTGCCTCCATGACGTCTGTGTCTTTACCTGAGAGTCCAAGTTGAAACTCCGGTCCTTTAATTTTGGGCATTTTTATTCCAATCTTTGACAACTTCATCTTTTCTTCTTGTCCATCAAGGTGATTCTCAACCTTCATGGTCGGGATCTCCAGCTCTGGTGTCTCATTAAGGACAACAGGAGATGAAAAGTTGATTTTTTCTCCAACAACTTGCGACAGCTTGACTTCTGCTTTAGCATCAGAAAATGGTACTGTGATTTCAGGTTTTGATGCTGAGTACCCAACATCATGCTGAACTCCAATCTGGGGAAATTTGCCCTTCATCCTGATACCAGGTTCTTCATGCTCAGCATCAATGAGTTTTATTTCAGTGTCACCTTTAAACAAGGTGACATCCACATCAACCTTTTGGGATTGGGTTGTATCCGTTTCAGAACCCTTTAGTTTTGGGAGTGCTATTCCAAATTTTGGAATTTTGAACTTACTTGCTCTTCCATCAATTTCAGGTGCTTTCATTTTTACATCACTGTCTGGTATGGTAGCATCAATAGCAGCACCGTCTTCCAATGTTTCAGACACTTCGCTTACCTCGCCGCTGAGGTTTGGAGGAGCAGCTCCAAATCTGGAAATTTTAAAAGGGGACATTTTGAATTTTGACGACGATCCTTCAACATCCTTTGTTTCAACTTTAATTCCAGGAGCTCTAACATCTAGTTTTGTTGATGATCCAATTCCGTCAACCTCAAGATCTTTGATTTCTCCTTTAACTTCAGGCAGTGTCAGATCTCTACCTTTCTTCGACAGGCTTAAATCTGACTCATGCGTTGTCACTTTTGGCAGTGCAATTCCCAACTGGGGCATTTTGATCTTGTGTCCGTGTCCTTTCGCTTCACCTTCCTTCTGCACTGTTTTGATTTTCAGATCAGACTTTTCTATTCCTTTCTGTTCTTCTGGCTTAACACTATCTCTGTTCACATCTGTTCCTGAACCTTCAGTGAGTTTGATCTCAGGTTTAGCCTCTGGCAGGGTAACCTCTGCATCTTTCTTTGACAAGCTTATCTCAGGACCTGCTAATTTTGTTGTTTTGACTCCAAACTTTGGGATTTTGATTTTGCCTCCTTGGACGTGTTCACCCTTGGTCTGCAAAGGTTTAACTTCTCCAGGTTTTTCTAACTGCATCTTTTGCTTCAGAAAATATACATTTCCCTTTCCAGGAGTAACTTCTGTTTTATATGCTTCTGGGAGTTTACCTGCAGCTTTGCCTTGTGCATCTTTCTTTGACAAACTCAAGTCAAATTCTGGGCCTTTGATTTTTGGCATTTTAATCCCAAACTTTGTAAATTTGCTTGCTTCCCAGTCAAGCTCACCTTCAGTTTCAGTCGGCTTTATTTCCACTTGAGGTTTTTCTGCCTCTGCCATTTCTTTAGGAACGTCTGAGCTCTTGAGGACCGTATCGCTCTCTGGGCCTCCTGGGATAATCCCTCCTTCAGCCTGTGCTTCTGTGTGAGCTGTGTCTTTCTTAGATGTCTTAATATCAACTGTTGTTCCTTTTATTTTGGGCACTGAGATGTCCAGGTTTGGCCATTTAAATGTACTCTTTCCATCTCCGTCTAGAGGTTTCGTCGTCCCTTCGGCAGAGATATCCTCTTTTCCACTGGGTGTGCCTGAAGGAGACATTCTAACTTTGGACAGCTTATTTCTTTCATCTTCGAATTTATCAGATGTTTCTTTACTTTCTAAAGAAAAGGAAAGTGTTGTCTTCGTGTCAGAACTTGCATTAAAACTTGCCAAGCCACCATCCTTTTTGACCGACTCGTCCGTTGAGTCAATGTACTCAATACCATCAAGTTCAGGCATTTTGACTTTACATATGACTTCTCCGGTTTGTCTTTCATCTTTCCTTGTTTCTGTTGTTAGCTCTTTTTCCTGACTGAAGCTTGGTTTCTGCATGTCAATCCCAATATAAGGCAGTCTTCTGCTTTTTGCTGACATCCCAAAGCTAGGCATTGTTATCTTTGGCCTAGTGGACATCTTCAGCTCTTCTTTTGTTGCTGCTTTTCCGTTTGTTTCCTCTTCACTTTTGCACTTTGTTGGGCTGGCATTGTCTTCCATTTGAGAGTTCTTAAAATCAGACCTGTTGTCAGTCAAAAAGATCGTTTTGGAGATTTCTGAAGATGCCGTTGTGTCAGACCTGGTCAGATGTTCTTCTGGTTTTGGTTTTACGACTTTTGTGGGCGTTTTTACAGATATTCTTTGTGCGTTAGCATCTATGACAGTTATTTCTTCCGGGATAGGCACCCCAGATATATCCAGCTGAGGCAGCTTAAATCCAGGTAATTTAGAAACAGCTTCTTTCACACTATCAACATCAATAGACATTTGCACTGCTTCAGCCCGGCTTTCTTTGCTGCGCTTTTTATAATCAGCCACGGTGGTTTTCACAGACATGTCCTCCATTCCTGGAATCTCGATGTCTTCACGTTTGGGAAGTTGTGTTGTGGAAACGCGGCCAGTTATAGTTGTGGGTTCCTGGTCGTTCACCTTTCCCATTTCTTCTGCATTAGCAACATTGCTCATGTCTAATTCAGGTTGCTTATGTTTCGGACTGGACTTTTTGGCTTGCTTCTGTTTCGTCTCCTTTCCTTTCTGTGTTTTGTCATCGCTTTTTTTGGGAGATTTCCTCACCGATATGTCAAGTTCCACCTTTGGTAAACTTATCTGCGATGTAATGGATTTGGATGAGATGAGCTTTGAACTCTCTCCGCCTTGGCTTTTGTTATCTACGCCGACCGTAGACTGATCTCCCAGCAATTTGGTTTTTGACTCAGAGCTTGAGATGGCGGCAGATTTTCCTGCTTCGGGAAGATCTTCCGTGTCAACACTTGCTCCGAGAGTCTTAAGCCTTTTGGGAGAGGATTTTGCTTTCGCGTCTTTTTTGTGCGATTTATCCTTCCCCAGGATCTTCATTTTTAATTCTGACCTCTCTTTCTTCTTTTTTTTCTCGTCTGGGGATTTTGGAGCTCCAGACGGGCCTTCCTGATCGCCCAGCGCTACGGCTGGATCTGCGGTTTTCAAAGTGGCGTCTTCTCTGACGAGTGCCACCTTGCGCTGAACCGGGTCAGACTCCATAGCTTCCCCTGCCTGATCATTGGTCTCTGGTGTTTCTGCTATGGGGTATTCAGGGAACTCGGGCGAAAGTGTGTCTGATTCCTGCTTCTGCTGAACATCACTACTCATCTGGCCAGATGTTGGAGCGTCCGTGTCCTGGTCTTCAGATGAACTTATGCGGCCTCTTCTTGTGAGGCCAGAGAGCTTTATTTTATGCTTCTTCTTTCCTTTCAGGGCATCTTGAGATTTTATAGGCGACTCTGTGTCACTTGTCGTCGGACTGAGCTCAAGTTTTCTCTGCTCATCTGCTTCTGACGAACTGTGAGACCTGGTGAAACGAGATTTACGTCCTTTTCCAAAGGAGGGAAACTTTGGCCACGAGATGCGAGCGTCGCCGCGTCTTCTGGTTTTTCCTTGCTCCCTCATCTCTGTGGAACCGGCTTCGTCCTCCTGTTGGGCAGCGGAAGCATTAAAAATCAAACGACGTTCATGACAAAGAGATATTAGCGGACGCGGGTTGAGAATAGTTACAGGGATAACGTCTGAATCGATGGCTGGTTCCGTCTCCGCGATGTCCGGTTGGCGTTTGAGGCAAAGCTTCAACTTGTAAGCCTGAGCATGCTCCAGAATCTGAATGGCGTCCTCATACGACATGTTGTCAAAATACACTGTGGCGCTCAGGATCTGATCTCCTACAAAAAAAATAAAAATAAAAAATCAACGGGGAAAAAAAAAAAAGATCAGATCCTCTAAAGAATTGACTTTCAATCTGTTGCAATGAGATAAGTGAGATAAGTGAAATAAGTGGTGTTTAAGGAACGTTTGGAGAAAGTCATTGAAATTACAATTATTTAACTTCAATTAGATAATTGAAGTTTGTAACCTCAATTATCAAATTAGTTTGTTGCACAAATCAACCTCACTGTGAATTTGTGTAACATTGAAGTTCCATAAATGAATAATCACCTGTATGTATTTAGTGCTCGTAATAAAATGAATAAATAACCTTCTTTGACTTTTAAGCTTTTTGAAGCTGGTGACTCTGGGACTACTTTCTTTATGAAGATCCCCTCTTTCCCTCCTCCTCCATAAACCAGACCCTCTGCGCATCCATCTTGGGCTGTGTTCACTATGACGCCACCTTCAGGACTGGGAGCTTCCTGCAGACACACCCGAAACAAAGAGGACAGGCGTTCTCACTTGAACGGCGCTATCGGCAGTTTGGACTCCTACATGTGAAGGGTGAACGGTGGGAATGCCAGACCTTCAGTTTACTCATCTTTGGAGTGGAGGTCCTCTCGAAGATGGAGCCCAGGCCAGACTTTTTACCTTTGCTCCCAGCTTTGTGGTCTGCATCATGTTCATCGCACTGAGGAAAACAGTGTTAGAAAGGCGTTGTTTGCTCAAATGCAGAAACATCAGTTTAGCCAACCATTCATGCAGATATAGAAACAGAAAAGATGCTCATTTCTATTACTATTATGTCTCCTAAGCTGCGGTATAAGTATCTCTGGTAGTATTATGGGCTGCTTCTGCGTTAAAGCTGTACAAGTTTAAAAGCTTATAAAATAGGACTGCACGCGTACACTGACCTACGTTTAGAAAACGTTGAAGTTATAAGTCAGGAAAATCACTGGAATTTGCTAGCTGCTGTGCTCAGTGACAAGCTAACTGCTATTAGCAAAACAAGCTAAAGGAATAAACATGTTCTCCGAAGAAAGCTGTGCAGTTGTGGGAGAGATAAAAGCCCAAATAAGCAGTGTGCTACTGCAGCTGGAACAGTTTCAAACATTTGGCAGCCATATTGGATTTTAAATCGGGGCGAGGTCCTGTTTTCACGGCAACACTGGGACAATGAAATGGAAACGTTTTGGCGTCCCGTCGTCCATGGCAGCAGCGTTTTGTCATCTTTGCTCTCTGTACCTCTTTGTCGGCCGCCTCAGGATACTCCTGGACCGGGGATGATCCTTGAGGCCGGGGTCTCTCCCCCTCCGCGAACTGAGTCGGCTCTTCACATATCTGCGTGAACAAAGTCAGTTAACGTGAAAACAAGGGTTGTTTCTGTCATTCGTACTGTGAGCGTACGTTGTGTTTGTGGAGTAAGCTTAGATAAAGGTGCAGATCAGGGAACTAATAGTTATCAAGGGTCCCAGTGACTCACTGAATCGTCCCGTGTGGAAGGTTCTGGGGCTCGCAGTCGTCTCCCTGCTGAAAAAAAAAACACAAACAAACCACCAGGCAAAATATTACCAAAAGAAATCTAATATCATGTTTAATGAACAAACCAACACAATGTTTTTGTCACTTTCTTTCAGTTTGGTGGATTCATATCATCTGGAATTTACTTTAGGCTCATGCCTTTTCCCACAGCTGCTGCACGTTCAGATAATGATCTGCGCCTGCTCTTGCATCAGTCATCACCTCCTCACTGCGTCTGTACTCTCAGGTCGCTCACATGTCGCCTCTTCCATGTGTCGCTGGCTTCTCCTGGTCTGCGCCGCGCACCTTTTCTCGCGAGTGCATCTCTTTAATAACCTCCCGCTTTACTTTGACTGGTCCCGCCTCCAGCCTGCTCCCAAACCACCACGAGACACGGGGGACGTTTGGGAGCGCGGAATGTTTGACGTCGTTCCGCCAACGACACAAACCCAAACATTTGCTCTTGATGCACGGAAAACTGTCGTGCGATAATGTTGAGTTAAAAAGGATGGAATTCCACGCAGCCTCACTCAGGATTCATCCAGAGGTCCAGACCGACACCGGAGCCGACGGTGAAACTATTTCGAGTTCTTCCTGGCAACGACTCCCTCAGGGAGCCGCTGCCTCCTCCCTCTGTTAAGTGATCCACTGTATTGATTCCCACATTAAACTTTGAAGCCTTGCAGGCTGGCTCCTCACGGCTGCCGAAAAGGAACTGCCTGATTATTGTCATCATTTTATTATATATATATATATATTTTTTTTTTTTTCTTCCAATTGATCTTTGTGGACATAGTAAAACTCTTCACTTTTAGTCTGAATGGATGGTATTTGAACATGCAGCAGTCGTTCGTTTCATTCCCATTTCCCAATGTTTCAGATGCATGTATGACTGGACAAGTTGACTGATTAATTTAAACTAACCCACCTCAAAAATATGTAACACAAACCAAAGCAGGATAGAGAATACTTTACTAAAGACAAAAAAAAAAAACATCTTCCCAAGTGTCTTTGGTCGAGTTTCTAGTGTATAACATGTCAATATGTTTGAAATGAGGCAAAACTAACTCAGAAGTGACTTTTCAGCAAAATATAAGAGCTCAATAATTTCCGACTATTGATTAAAAAAGCACTAGTTCCATTGCCCGATGCTTTTCACTTACAAGATGGGGGGAAAAAAGCATAGTTTCCTGCATTTTAACTTGCTTTGAGACGGGTGTTTTTCAAAGCGCAACACCCACATTTATTTATTTATTATTTTTTTGAATGCCTTGCTTGCTTTTCGAAATCAAAGCTTCAAGAAAACATGTCAGAGATAATAAATGGAAAGATATGTGCACTTATCTGAAGTACCTACTTCCAAAGCTGCAGTATTTGCAGTGTGCCTTTGCAGTTAATTCCCAGCCCGCCCCTCCCAGCCCGCCTCACGGTAATGTATGTCATGTGGAGAAATCTTTCAGGTTGTGTAAGTGCATCAGGAGACAGCTAAGCCCGAATGCTAGCAGGTCAGAATCATGTCTCTTTCAGGTTGTGTTGTTGTCTTGAGTTTATTACTAGCTCCTCTTCTTTGTGGCTTCTAATAAAAATGAACTTTTCAGACATTGTTGAAACACTGTGAATTCAGAGAAGCCACACCGCAGTCTTAACAGCTCAAAAGTTTCTTTTTATTTATTTATTTTTTTTTCAAAAAAAAACAAAACCAAAACAAAAAGAAACAAAAGAAGAGTGAAAAGAATCTGCAGCCGCCCACAGCGTAACGTTTAGAGGGGATTAAATGCGCTCGTTGCATCTGCGTTTCAGACCAGGATGAAGCAGCAGAATCCTCTCGTCAAAATCAAAGCTCACTTACCCACGGCTGCTGGCTGTGGAGCGCCTGGAAGCGAGCCGAGCGTTAACAAGAAGCCGTCTCTGTCTGTCCCCCGGCAGACCTTCACTGTGTGTGACTGCCAGAGCAGCTGCAGGGTTCTGCTCGCCCTGAGATGCTGGGAGGCGGGACGCGTACAGATCCCAGTCATACCTTGCGCCAAGTCGTGTCACATCCTTGGTGTCGTTTGTCACCTGTGACAGTTTCCCGTTTTATTCTGGCCCAGAAACCGAAGTTTTCAAACGTGGCTGACAATCGTATACATAACCAGGTTGGCCGCATAAATATAAATGTATAGTTTGGGGCCTAATCGGTTTCGTTTGGATTTGCCTGTTTTGGACCAGCTATATTATTAAAATGTGTTCAGGTTTCTCTGGACGTGCAGCAACACAACCTGCAGCCGTTTCTCTGAGATCATTGCTTATGTCTCTCTGTCTTTGGCATCGTCTCAGACCAACAAATCAGCAAAACTCCTCCTTGCATGAAGGAGTCCACAGAGGGCCGTTATTGTCGCCTTTATTGAAACGATACACTATGGAGTATCGGTTTTGGATTCAAATCATTTCAGGAGTTAGTGAAGATTGGATTATATTTATGACATTCTCAAAAAAAAAAAAAAAAAAAAAAAAAACTAGAAATGAAAAACGATGTACTTCCTCCTTCTGATCCAGCGGCCATTGGGTGAGAGGCGGCCTGCGCCCTGAACAAGCCGTCAGTACGTTGAAAGGCTCACCGATATAAATGTGTGCGTATGAAAATAATGTTTCTCCCCAATAAACATGGACCTGAGCTGCTCAGGGACCCAGTTGTGCTCTTGGGGACTTCAGTGACCAGCTGGGTGATCATTAATGACTTTAATCCAGAGGAAGGACCTCCTGCTGTGAATCCCAGCTCAGACCTTTGATGGATTGTCCATCACAAGCATCATGTTGGAGCACAACATGGTCCATACGACCAAAAAAGACAAAAGAAAGGTAAAAAGAATCTGCGGCACCTCGGGGGGGACGGGGCTCCAGGCCGGGGTGAGTCAAAATACTCTGTGATCACATGATGGCTTTGAATTGGGATTCGAATTCAAAATAATAGCACGTTACTCAATGTCAAAAATCGAAATTTCGCTCTTTACAAATCACATCACTTCTTTTTCGAGTCTCTCATGTGAAAGTAGCGGGAAGCCTTCCTGGACATGAAGCTCATGTGTCGCAACATGGTTTTATTATTTGCTCTCGCTCCTTGCAGAACGGACACGCCGGCTGATTTTAGTCGCTGCTGAAAGCAGCTTGTGCGCTTGGATCGGCGCTTGTGTGCGGTTTGCTCGGATCCAAACTTTAATGAGATTTAAGTGCAGAGGGGGAAGAGTAAATAGGATTTTCCGCGTAAATTGCAGGGACATGAGAGCACATGCTTTCAATCTATTCATCTGCTGCAAACTGGCAGTGAGTTTCATCACAGCTCTGGAATTTGTGTTCGAATTTGTCAGGGTCACCGTGACACTCGATGCGCGATGACCCGAGACGACGGGCGACCCCTGTCCACGAACTACAGCAGTTTGTGACAATAAAACCAGAACAGAAAAATTCTGCAGGAAAACTGCTATGAGAATAAAAGAGGCTTCAAGTAAAAAAACACTTAAAACCAAACGTTCTCCTCCATGTGGACAGGTGGCTTACATTTCACCGCTTCCGGTTCATTTGTGAAACGTAACGGCCGGCGCTCTTTTTCGTGCTAGTATAATTCACAAATAGAGAAAAACAAGCAGTTACTAAATTTTAAGAGAAGCAGAGCAGGGTTTCTATTGCTGAAAGTTAAAAATGTATCCAGATCATTTGTTTTAACCGGTTTAATAACTCAGAGTCTCAGGATCTATTCCTAGTCTGACTTTTTTTCACTTGTATTTATGTTTTTTTCTGTTTTCTCAGCAGCAGTAATAAAAGAGTCTATCTGCATCCGTACTTGTGGCCTACAGATGACCCCCCGGGGGCCACACTTTGGACACCCCTGAGTTCAGTAAAAAGTGGCCCATGAGAACAGCATTCTGGATCTGCGGCCCCAGCAGACGCCAGAAGATCAGATTGAACGGACTTTGACTTGACCTTGGATTTTCAGACTTATAGCAGATAACAGTTCGGACCGAAGAGCAGCCTTCTCTGTGTCCACCCTGTCATCTAATCTGCTCCTTGTCTCTAGAAAAGAAAGGATGTCCTCTTCAGTTTTCCTTTAAGATACAATATCCATCACCGTCAGAAAGTAGGAAACAGACTCTGCAAAATCTGCAATCACAGGTGAATTTACTCCGCTGATGACATGTAGCATTTCATCCTAATGAAATCATTGCGTTGTTTTTTTTTTGTTTTTTTTACTTAATTAATGAAACTGGTACACATATTAGCTGGTGCCTAATTTTAAATGCCTTGAATCTGTGTCAAGGACAAAAAAGCATCCTGATCAGGACGTTTCTAATTAAAAGACAGATTTCTGTGCAAAAAACTGTGAACAAATCACCTTATGATGCCATTATTGTTAGAAATGAAAGCGCGTTCGATTAAAGAGACTGACTGGAACGTTGTCTGAACCAAACGCCAAAGAGACAAACCAGTCCAAAGCGCGTCGCGTAAAACGGTTCCCGGTTCAGTTTGGACTCAGTTCAGTTCAAAATGAACCCAGTTCGTTCCAAACATGGCCTCAACCGGCATGCAAAAAAAATAATTATAATAAACTAGAGTTTAGAATAAGACAACAAAAGGTTTTTAAGTTAAATGAAATCGCGCCGTTTCCCTGAGCGACGGTGAGGCGGCAGTAGAGAGGAACAGGAGGACATCCAGTCAGAACCTTCAGACCACTGGTTACTGAAAGTCATTTTTATTATTTATCATATTTCATGTTTTTTCGTTTCTGCAGAAAAACGTTTTGTCTCTAAACATAAATGCTTTTCTCATATCGAACACTAGAGGGCATAGTTCACATAAAAATACAGCCACTCTCAAATCTTAATAATAATAATAATAATAATAATAATAATAATAATAATAATAATAAAAAGGTCAATCTAATCATGGAAATGGTCTCAGTGACTTAAAGGTTAATAACTCTAACTTAACTTAGATGAATTTATACCTATGCTGAGCAGATAATGAATGTTTCATTTCGGTCACTGAGAGACTCCTGGGAAACACACAAAGCTTGTTGAATGGAAACAAAAACAGCTAAAATAGGCACAAAGTCACGAACAGGTGTGACGGGAACCAGGCGAACCAGAACCATATCAGCTGGAGGTAACAGCAACGTGTTTTATGAAGGAAAGCAGAACGCCTGATGGAAGCATAATTCCCGTCAGAAAGCCTGGATGAATAATTCAGCAAAGTGTTAAAGCTGCACTCTGCAGCTCATGAGCAGGAATAAACCCATCCGAAGCCAAACGAGGGAGGAGAACCTCCTGAGGAAAACAACGACAGGAGATTCATCTGTAGCTATGACGACGGGGGCGCAAATAATTTTACATCGTTGTCCCCGCAGACGTGGGGTTCATTTCAATGACTGTTTTGCTTCTGGTTTTTTTGTACGCATGTTTATGTACAGACACATTGCCGTCGCCACTCTCCATGATCAACTGAACCATGCCCTTCACTTGACCTTGGATTTGACTTTATTTTGCTTGACATTTATCTTTTCAGTTTCTTCATGCGTTTGAAAAGTTACACAGTCAAAAGTTAAGGAAAACAGTTTGAGTTATTTAACGTGTCAAGTGGAAAACAAAAATAGGGTTCGTTATTCTAAGTCACATTTACACCAGGTCAGTTATTCACTTATAAATGTCAGAGTTCTCAACTGAATATTTATTTAGAAATCTAAATATGTATCTTGGAGTTAAATAGTAGCTCAGACCTAACTATTTAGTTTCCTGCTAACCATTGAGCTCAGTGCTAACTGTTTGGTTTTTGGCTAAAATTTTAGTTTCCAAACTAAATGGTGTGATTTGGAGTCAAATATTTAGCTCAGAGCTAATTACGTAGTTTACAGATAAGAATTTGGCTTGAAAAGTAAATATGCAGCTTGGAGCCAAGTCTTTGATTATTCCTGAAAAAGAGCTAAATTTAGCTCCAAACTAAATCTTTAGTGTAGGACTAAAGATTTAGTTTGGAGCTGGAAATAAGAATTTGGTCTGTAAACTAAATATGCAGCTTGGAGCTAAATATTTGGCTCCAAACCAAACATTTAGGTCCAAGCTAAGATTTTAACTTGCAAGCTAAATATATGGTTCTAAACTTTTGCTCAAACCTAAATATTTAGTGTGGGCCAAAATAAGCTGCTGTTGGTTTTTAACTGTATAACTTTGCAGTGATATGAACATTATTCCTGACAGCATTTTGACTGGTTGCATTTTATCAACATATTGAAGGGAAACGGCATCAAAAACTCCTAGAAAACTTTCAGAGAAAGTAGCTGAAATAATCCTGAACAGAAATCAGCTGCCAACTGGAATCAAACGACTTTTTGTTTGTTTGTTTGTTTGTTTGTTTGTTTGTTTGTTTGTTTGCTTGCTTGCTTGACCAGCTGGGACAAGCTTGGTGCTGAGGAAATAAATAAATACATTTCTGATTATTTAAAAATTAAAAAAAAAAAAAAAGAAAAAAGCCCCACAGGTCACAGGAACAACACCACTCTTCGGTGTGGAAGTTGTTGCTGTCAGCTGTTTTCTGAAACAGCTCGGTTTTATCGTTTTATTGAATCCTGCTGCGTTTCTCTTGCGTCATGCTGCATTGGGAAATGTCGGTGCACCTTTAAAATGACCAACTCTATTGTCGGAGTCACCAAGGCCATGAATGGTCCTGATTGGTCCTGATTGGTCCTGATTGGTCTGTCTCCTCCATGTTCGAGGTGCATCCTTGCTCTAAAGCCACTCATTCAAATAACTCTCCATCATATCCGTCCAGTTTGTGAAAACGTCACAAACGTGCAGGACGGGTTTCTGCTGGATGACGCTCCAGACAGTTTCTTTTGTGATTGTCTCTGTTTGGGAATATTTGTGTTTAACTGCAAAGTTTTCAAAGCCCAGCAGATAAATGAAGTTCTTTCTTTTTTTAATCCAGACGTTTTGTCAAAACGAAACTAAAATATAATAATAATAATAATAATAATAATAATAATAATAATAATAATAATAATAATAATAATAATAATAAT
>VMRN01000046.1:1534420-1554530 GCA_010277015.1 Poeciliopsis turrubarensis | reverse complement strand
TTGATTGATTGATTGATTGATTGATTGATTGATTGATTGATTGATTGGTTGGTTGTTAGACCTCCAGTTTTCACTCAGCAGTGTCGATAACCACAACGTTCTAGAAAGACGTCAAAACACAGAGTTAATTTTTTTGAAAGCGTGAAAGCGTCACATCATGTGAGTCCAGAAATGCGACCCGGCGAGTGTTTCAGTTCCACCCCATGCAGTGTGAAACGCAAATCTGATGACTTCACAGGCAAGCGTCACATGGGACGGTGGCCGTCTCCGTCCACATAGCGCGCATTCTGACACGGCCCACAGATTTCATGCAGCAGATTCCGGTCCGCAGCTTCAGCCTTCATGTTCACGTTCATGTTGTGCAAGGCTGAAAACTGTGAACGATTCATTCTCCGGGGTCACACTGATTTGAACCCGACTGAGAGATTCGCCGCGCTTTAACGTTCACCAGATCGGAACCAAACAAGTTCTCTTCTTGGATGGGAGGATCATTCCCGTTCCGCTTCACGCAGGGATTTCACTTTTCACTTCATCGGCCTCTTCTCCACTTTGACTTTCGTGATGATTGCATATATGTAAAGAGAAAATAATAATGTTGCATTTTTTTAATGTTGCATTAAAAAATGCAACATTTTGCATAAACTCAAAGCCGGTTGGGACAAAGAACTCCCTGACTGGAAACTCCTTTTTCTTTTTTCTTTCTCATTTAACCCTTAGTGTTGCAACTCAGCATCATAATTTACAACAGGAAAACACTTATATTTCATTAATAGTGTTGTCTCTATTGCTACCGAATGAACTCAAGCAACAATTTTGAAAAACGTTCCTTTTGTCAATGTATTAAAAGAAATGTGCATTCATACAGTTTGATATAGTTGAATTTGTAAAAAACTGAACAGCAACAACAAAATTCATTCATAGTCCATTTGAATATTTGTTTGCATGAGCCTCGTTTGTCTGAACAAAAAAGTACTTTTGGAAAATGACAACCTTTTAGTAGGTATTAAACACGCCTTTTAATCTACACTTTTATAAATGTTTTTTTATTAGTGTCATGTCATTATTTTATTCTTAAAAGCAAATCTTCTCATTCGCAGTACGTGAAAAATGATCACTTAAACAAAACTAAAGGCTTGAAAACATCAGTCTGTGTAATTAATCCATGTAATATGCTTTACTTTATGAATATTGTTATTCAAATAAATGAAAAAATAAATGGATAATATTCTAATCTGTTGAATGAGACGGTTTATTATTTAAACCTGCTCATTCATATACGAGCAGTAAGAACAATAATTCAAACCTGAATTATTGGCTAGATCTCTCTGCAGCACGCTAACATGACTATGAAATTGGAGACTTTCCTTGGTCACCACTTTATTCTTGTAAATAATAAATTTGCCATTATCATTTATCATTTAAGCCGTTTTTAGCTCAGTGTCCGGGAAAGGTAGGTGCAAATTTGAAATGTATTCAGCTCAGTTCTGTTGATTTATAAAGAGCTAATCCCCAGCTAATGTCACGTTAAGGCTGGTTCAACTTTTATCCAAAAATATCCAATCAAATAATTGTGGGGGCAGCCGCAGTTCTACAGTCCTTATCAGTGAAATTGTCGGAATGTGTAGGAAAAGGACCCTGACAAACACTCTAACCAGCAAGAAATTTCACATTTCATGGCTCCATTTGTTTCCGGTTGCCACAGCAACAGACCACAGATGGTTAGCAGGGGTCATGGGAGGCTCTCAGGTCATGTACGTGTTCATTGAACCACCCCACCAATGCTAGTGAAATCACATCTGCTGCATGCGTGAACTCACCCACACGACTAACAGCGTGTACTGCGCCTTTAATTACCGACATTTGTAATGCGTTTGTGAAAATCAGATTGACCTGAGGAGCCAGGGGGGGCATACTGTACAGTAAGTACCTCACATGTTTCAGTA
Organism: Poeciliopsis turrubarensis; assembly: GCA_010277015.1. Classification (NCBI taxonomy): domain Eukaryota; kingdom Metazoa; phylum Chordata; class Actinopteri; order Cyprinodontiformes; family Poeciliidae; genus Poeciliopsis; species Poeciliopsis turrubarensis. The sequence goes on along the minus strand of VMRN01000046.1, from coordinate 1,552,587 downwards.
TTTTAGCCGGTTCCGTCACCTTCATCATTATTATTATTGGTCTTATCAATGATGTCAGCCTTTAAAAATGATTTAACTTTTTTTTTTCTCAGCTCTGTATGTCTCACCTCTTAGAATAACGAGTTGCTTAAGTGAAAAGCAGAAGTGGAGCCTCCTGCACAACCAACCGGATTGCAGCAAGTAGTTTCTGGATGGTGAGTTAACCACAAAACCTTTTGTGCAGCAGGGAAACCAACTGAGCAAATGCACTGCTGATTTGAGGTCCTATTCTGGAGGTATTTGAAGCAGACAACAAAAAACATTAGCGGATTGTCAAAAGTCCACAGATTTGTGAAATGTCAACAAGGTTTTCCACACATTTGGAGTGGAAAGGCAGCTATTGCTGAACAGCTTGAAGAGGGTAGGATTGCAGAAACAGAGGGTCACGTTCAAATTATTCGACTTCATCTCAGAGTGACAGCCAGCGGGTTTAAACTATCGGGCAATCACATGTTCTAGCAGGACAATGATTCCCAAAACATTCAAATTCAATGGAACGGTTCTGCTATCCACCTTTTTTAAGATTGAGCACCAGCTTACAAAGCTAGGACATCAACCAGTTAATCAGATATTTTCTCTTTCAGCTAGTTTTGGGGTGTACACAGTGCCGGCCCAAGCTTTTTTGAGGCCCGGTGCAGATTTTCATTTGGGCACCCCCTCCACCCCCCATACCATCTTGTCAACACCAGATGATTTATCATTCCTATGAGCTACTTTATGAACCCAAATTACCTGCTTCATTATCCTCAGCTTTCATCCTTCTGTTATTACGGCTGCTGAGTTTCACCTCATTGGAGGAGCAAACTAAAAACAATATTTGGGTTTGAAACAAAGAGTGTTGTTTAAAGTTAACAAGTTTGATATCTTATTTCCACAACAGTAGGAAGAAGTCAATCTATTACTTGTGTAACAACTATAAGAAATAGTGAAGAAATTGTTTTTCCATGTGTAATAGCATTTAGTTTGTATTGTTTAATGTTATTTTGAACATTTATGTCATCATGCTGGCTTGGTGCTCTTGGGTGCCCCCAGTGGTGTGGGGCCCCTGAGCAGCCGTTGAACTTGCACGGTTTTTTTGGGACGGTTTCATTGGGCGCAGATATGCGCCGAGTCTGTGTTTACATGTTTGGGAAAACGCGCAGTAAATTTAAACTCGTCCACTTTTTGATCCAAAACCTCTGAAAAACTTCTCTCAAAAATGATTCTCGGGATGATTTGATCACTTGCTTCTCTGAAACAAACAAGAAAACAGGAAGAGCAGAGGAGTGGTCCAGCTCTACTGCACTGCTTGCTTTCCAATGGTTGCCTGCAGTTGACCTGGTCAGTGACTTCCCCTTACTTCCCGTTTCAATTAGACATACATCCCCCACTGACCGGGGTCTGTCTCGCTCCAGCAGACGGTCATCGGACGTTGTGGAGAAAAACAACATACCAGCAGCTAATTTGTTCTATCATGAAGTCTGAACAGGACCCTCTTTGGTCGGAGGACTGGGGTTTAAATCCATTTCTCCGTGAACTCGGACGTTCAGGTCAGGATTCACAGCCTGTATTTAAGTCATCACGCTTTGCAGTGAACCTCATGTGTCCCTTCCAGACAGGAATTTGATCCCGTGGGTCATGGACCTTTCAGAAACTTCCCCACATCTTTTTGTATTCGGAAAGAAGTCAAAACTGCAGCCATTCTCTTGGGCCAGATCGACCTTTTTAAAGCTTTACGTTGCGTTATCGTGTTATTCCCTCATTTAAATCATACCTGGACTGTTGTTTTGATTATTTCATGTATGTTTGAGAAATCCTTTTATCTCCCTTGGCAACCGTCCAGCTCCTCCAGACTAGCGGCAGCAGCAATCAGCAAACACCTGGTGTTGCTGTAGTCTGCTGATCTCAAAATACAAACTACAGTCATATTCATCACATCAGAATATGTGAATAATATGTTTGTCAGATTAAAGCTACCTTTGAAAAATAACCATTAAGCATGCATTAAACATACTTTTTATTGAGAGAACATTTTTGTTTTTAACAATAAAGGTTTATTTATTATTAGTCTGATGTAATATTCCAAAATTAAATGTAGTTTTCATTAACTCTAAATAGAAAATCATTATAAGTAACTTAAATAAAAGCTACGAAACATCCACATATGTGTTGTTACTATGAATTCCGTGTTTCACTTTTTGCTAAAAGTTCCTGAAATAAATTGATATATCAATAACCCAATAAAACTTCTCAGTCCAACAGTCCTAAGAAACGCATGAAAGGGGCGTGTCCAAAACAGGAGGAGCTTCTTAAAGAGACAGAGGCCAATTTCAGATAGAGCTATGATTCAAAACCAGGTTTCTTTCTGACATATAAAGCAGAAGGCAGCATGGTTACTTAGTTGTGCTGTGCAATCAATGGCACTTTATGCTGGAAAATACATGATTTCTCCACATTGAGCAATGTAGCGCAATATGCAGGCCAGACTTAGAAGGCTGGATATTTGTGCAGATGATCAGAAACTAAACAGGAAATGTTTGTGGAAAGCCTCCAACTTTTCGCTCTCTTTTACTTCTGCCCTTTCCTTTCACTTATTTCTCTCTCTTTCTCTCTTCCCGCAGCTTCAGAGAAGACAGAAGGCTGGCGGAGGCAGTGAAATACTTTGGGTCATGTTTTCCTTGGAAACCTTGAGTCCTGACAGTCATGTGGATGTTGCTTTGAGTCGTTCCAGCTAAGCGGCGTTGCTAACAGAGCGCAGCCCCATTATTCCCTGACTGTGGCCTGCTCTTCTCCAGCAGGGTAATCAGCCCTGCCACGTCGCTCCGGTAACACATGTTCAAGGTGTGGACTCCCTCCACATTCCTCTGTGGGGATCTTCTACATCAACACGCACAACTCAATGAGCGCATGCTGCTTCTGTGACGTTTGAACTTTGAATTTGTCCAATGCTTTTTTTTCTTTTTTGGATCAAACAGAAAGACGTCCACAACGTAGGATATCGTTTTGCCATTCGCAAAACGGTGACTATGAGTTGGCTACTCGTATTCACCACTGCGTCACTTCGACAATCAACACGAGGTGAAGTGCAAAAAAAAAACAAAAACAAAAAAAAATTCTAAGCTCGGCACTGCCGTTGCTGAGGCTGCGGAGGGCCTTGGCGGGAGCACAAGGCTCCCGCCAAGAGCCACACAGACCCCTGGAGTTTCACTTTTTCCTACGGTTGACTGAAACGTAGCGAGTTTCCCCAGCAACCCCCTGCGTTTATAGCGTTTTTGGTCTTAAATTGCATTCAAAACGGCATTAAAAATGTCTGAAAACGTCTTACATTTGACCTGCTGAAACCGGCAGAAAACCTGTGTATTAAACTTGAGTCTGAGATGAAGTCAAACAGAAGTGGAGTCATTTTGTGACACCTGAATGTAACGGGTTACACCACATTTGCTCTATTAAATCAGCTTTAGCGCGTCAGTCTATGCTTGGCTAGAGCTGGTTACGCATTTTTAAATCTTAATGTTTCGTCCGATCAGCGTGAATGTGACAAATTCATTTAATGTTCGACAATGGAGTACTTTTTTTTTTTTTTTAAGAAAAAGTCAAAAATATCATACTTATCAATGTGTTTATACTGAACATTTGCTACATAGTGTTTTTTTATACTTTAAAACGTCAAGCTACCCCTGACACGTTTCATCCCGTACGTCTCTATGTTCGTGCTGCTGGGTCCATCTGAACATCAGTCCATCCGATCCGTCCCATTGTTTTGCGGCAGCAGCAGCTCGGCTTGTTTACTCTTGGAGTGTGCTGAGTCAGCCTGACACGCTGAGGCTTTACTGGGCCCAAAGCCTGAGTACTTCACTGCACCACAGCAGGCTGATGTGTGCTGATGTGTGCTGATGTGTGCTGGGGTGAAAAAGAGAGAGAAAAAAAAAAGAAGGTAAACCCAGACTGAGGCACTGCATGGATGGATGGGAGGATAGGTGTGGCCTGTGTTACCAGCGGTGGTGTGGTGCACGTGTTGCTCCTCCTCGCCTGTGGCCACTCCCTGAATTCCTGCGGCGGCAGCGGCGGCCTCTCACCCACAAACCCATGCTTGCTGGAACCCAGAGAAACCCGAAGCGTTGAACCTGACAAAGACACAAAACTAGATAAAACATGACGCTCGCATTTCTGAAACCGTTTTATATTCCCCAGTTTCCCAACTGGCGACTGTATGATGTGATTTGATGATTCTGATGGTGGCGTTGCTTGGTGACTGTGTGATGTTTTTATGAAATGAAGCATTTTGAATTCCCTTGTTGCTGAAATGCAAACTAGGAGCTTATATCGTGTTTATTATGGCCTTCAGTCTTCAATCCTGGCCTGCATAAAGCTGCAGTGTGCAAGTTTTACAAAAAATAATAATAATAATAATGTTTTTCCTTATTTGCACCCCTCCTGGTGAGAAACAAACAATCAGAGCCAAGAGGAGGGGCCTACAACTGTCAATCAACCTCATGTACTCATGAAACAACTTACCCTTACAGGAAAACTGCTTATCAGTCGTCATCCGTGGCCATGCTAACTAGCCCAGCTGGAGCGTAGCACAGCACAAGGGGGAGAAGATGAGTGCGAGAGTGATTGACAGCACTAAGACCCTCCTCCAGACACCTACAGGTTGTTTCTCATTGACTGTATTTCTGCAGTTAGCACTGGGAGAAGGCAAAAGAGCTAAAAAAAAAAAAAAAAAAAAAAAAAATCCACAAATTATCTTTCTCATAACATGCCATCATGACATGGTGGCAGCTTTAAAAAAATATGTAAAACATACATATATTTTACCTAAAAGTTAGATAGTATAGCTTTAAGGAAACCTGTCAGGCTATAGCTATGTTTCAGTCAGCTGTTAGACTGCATTGTGGGTTCTTCTAGAAAAAGAAATAGCTTCCTCCTGCATTCATAAATACAGAGATATGGATGGCTTTATTCATTTCTGACACAGTGGTTCACAGAGTCCTGGGCTGAGGCTGTAGGACAGTGGAGGTTCCTCGCCAGTCCTTAGCGGTGCCAGTCCATCACTGCTCCCCTGTAGATGAAGCTGAACTGGGTCGACCCAGTAGAGGAGGTCTCAGAACCGCGGTCCCGCTGACCTGCGCGCTCCCAACAGCGAACATGAACTATGAGCTGCGCTCTCCATCTTAGAAGTGTGGTCGTGTTTCCAGAAGCCGTCGCTCCTCACTGGGAGCAAACTCCTTCTGCACAACGATCAGCTTGAAAACACACAGCCGCAAAGACACCGCAACAACAAACACTGCAGAACGACATCTTTTTCTTTTCTTCTTTCTTTCTTTTTTTTTTTCTTCTTTCTGATCGTGCACTGTCATCCTGACTCTGAATGGAAACGTGTCGTGTTGTGAGGGGACCACCAGAGGGCACACTTGGCTTCTATTTCACAACCTACATTGGGTAAAAAGAAAGAAGAAATATTCTAGTCCTACCTGTGACTATAGTTACATGTGATCAAATACATGTATTGTGATTTTTTTTTTTTTTTGTAGTTTTTTTTTTTTCTTTGCTTGGGATTCTACGTTATGTAACCTATAAATACTTCATGTTAATGTAGAAGCATTCGCCAGTCTGGGGGCAGATAATGATGGGGAACATCTGCCTGTCAGACCAAATAAAACTCTGTGGGTGGGAAAGAGAAGCATGTCTGAAAGCACACATGATTTTAGGATAAACTCCTTGTTAATGCGTGCCTGGTTACAACCCTTTATGTCAGCAGAATTGAAGAGAGATGATCATGCTCTGTGTCTGCAGGAGTTCCACAAGGATCTATTCTTGGTCCTTTGTTGTTTGCGATCGATGTGATATCAACGATCTGTCCTTTGCACGCGGTACCTGCAACACACAGAAAATAAAAGTGTGCAAGATGGATTATTGCAATTCTTTGCAGCCAGGAAATTCAAAAGCTGCAGTTAAAAGTTTCCACCAAACGCTGGAGGTGTATCAGCTGATTCACAGGAGGAGTCCAGGAGGAGTGAAAGCTGTGAGTGGTTGACTCAATGCAATCTGCTGGGTTTGCGTAGATAGAAAACTTTTGTTTTACCTATTTAAGTAATAAACTGAATATTAAATATTGAATGTGAATAGAGGCAGCTAAGATGCAAATGTTCTCTATTATTTTCACATACTATACAGTATAATTTACCAACCAAACACTTGTTAGCCAATGTTGCTGTTCGGAAACCTCTGCAGTTTGCATCATTATGTCTTCACTATAATCAGGTAAGGCAAAAATGAAACTTGTGCTAAGAAACGATGAGATCCCAATCATATCAACACAACCTTTACCTTTTTCTAACTTATCATTTTGAGGTGGTGTTAGGCTTTTAATCATTTTTGATTTTTCACATTTAGATCTCGTGCTAACGATTGAAGCCTACGCTTTGTGCAAGACATTAACCTGATGTGGCAACATGCTAAGAACTCATTTTCTATAACTTTAACTATTCAGCCAATATCTTGAGACATTGGTTCAATAAGTCCATATAATGTTCTTTATTTATGCTGCCATCCATATTGTGCAGTGCACCAGTCCCTCTTTCAGCAAAATCCCAACACCTCCTGCCACCCCTATGTCTGTAGTTGAGATGGAGTGCTGAGGCTCACAAGCGCCCCCCAGTGGCCAATAGAGGCACATTTCTCCTTTTACTGAGAATAATAACACTTTATAGCTTCTGCTGGCATTTTCACAATGCATATTAAACATGCACCAAAACTCATTTATCTCTCGGTAACAAAACGGATCTCCTTCCTGGTCAGTTTAGTGATTTTCATATTCTTCCACATATTTGCATGAACAGGATCTTCATGCATATTGTAGCCAAAAATACAGTGTTGCCTTACAATCATCCACAGGCTCCAGCATTGTGAATTAACCTATCAAATCCTTACAAAGTCATGACGTCATCTTCTGAGCAAATTGTTTGAAGGCACTTCTAAATTTTAAGTTTTTTTTCTTTATTTGAAAAAAACTGTGCTTTTTTAAAATTATTATTATTATTATAAAATTCAGAAAATAAAAACTTATTTTGCCTTTCGATAAAGGATGAACTAATAAATCACGTTCGTTCACACACAACAGCAGTTTGTGAGGATTTTTATTGTATTACTGGAGGGGGGAAAAATATAAAGATATATATATATATATATATGTAAAACATCCCACAAAAAATACATAAAAGAATTGTCATATTACGAAGCGGAAACACGTCCTTCTGTGGACATTTACACCATGATCAGCATCAAAACGCAGCTTTTTCTTTACAGATTAATGTGACATCATGAACTTTGATGCTATAATAAATAATGGAACAACTTCGGGGTTTATTGTGTTCAGATTAGGGAGACAGAGAGCAGATTTTTTTTTAATTATTATTTATTTATTATTATTATTTCTCATAAGCTACAATCGAGCTGTATTACACTGAACGTCGGGAGCAAAACAAACAATAAAAGAAGAAGAGTTGTTGGAACTCCTCGTGATTGGTCGCTGGTCTGAGTCTGGGCAAAAAAACAACAACCTCCAAGCCCCACCCACCTCCCAATGAGCCGCTGACGTAAAAACTGCTTCCTCCTCCTCTCGTTTTTGGCCCTCCGCACCACCTCCTCCGTCAGCTAGTTCGCTGACAGGATACATTAAGCTCATATGCCCGTAGTATTCAGCGAGCGCAGAAAATGGCCAAGGAGAATGAGGGTGGAAAAAAAAAACAGTCCCTGCTTTTGAGTGCTTTACGTAACATGGTCTCCGGTTTCTCCACCGCGAGGCAGAAGCTTAGACGGCAACAGAAAAAGCTCCGCACCAATAAACATGTTCGGTTCAGTAGTAAGGCACATTTGCCACAAGAGACGAGGAGGGAGGAGGTTACTTTGGTCGGAGAGCACAGAGCTGAGTTACAAAAAATAAAAAAATAAAAATAATATAGCAAAAAAAAAAAAAAACCGTCTGTGCCAAACGGCGGATGGCTCTGGGAAGCGAAGCGCAGGTAAAGCAGGAGAGTCCGGATAAAACAGAAACAAAACGCGAGGTAGAAGAAGAGCAAACTACGGCGGCGTATTAGGGCCAATTTAGATCGAAAAAAAGGATTAAATTTCCGAAGAAAAAAATTTCTGAGTTTTTTTTCCTCAGACATTTTTGATTTTTCAAGCTCAAGAGAGTTAATAGGGTTTTTTTTTTCTAAATTAATCTTTTTTTCTGAAATTTTCAACATGTCAAACTGGGATATTCCTGAGAGTAATCTCAGAATTTCTGAGTTGTTGTTTTTTTCTCGGAAATCTACTCCTTCTTTTTCTCCCCTATATTTGCAAAGGCGCTGATATGCAGTAACAGCAAACTGCAAACAGTGAAGATCAAGGTCACGATTCGCTCCCTGGGTTCCCATCTCCCCCTTTCCTGGACACAAGATAGCAGTTTCAGGTAGAAACAAGTACAAAACAGTTTAAAAACCCCATCCCACCACTGGAATACAAAAAGCACAAGGCCTTAAGCGTACATAGGCTTAAATGTTGTCATTTACAATTTAAGGACATGGCAAAGATTCCTATTTTCAATCACAGTTGGGATTACATTTTTTTTCTCTAAAAAAAAATAATAAAACAGTTCATGATTTTTGCTGCTTATATGTAATGCCGGATTTCCCCAAAACACAAGCTGCCATAACAATAACTGGTAGATTTGTGTCAACAGCAGCCATTGCACCAAGAGACAAAACAAACTAACATTATAAGTTAAACTTACACTCACACAATAAACTCGCACACCTCCTGCAGTTTGAGGCCGGTTTATCAGTCATAAATAAAAAACAAACAAACATTAGATTAACCATCCCAACAAACCCAATATTTCACCTTTTACATACCAAAGAACAATTCTTATTATTTTTGCTGCAAAATAATAAACATTTTTAAAAAATCACATCTGGATTTTGTTTCGACCACATTGATTGTAGTGAAATACTTAACAACACAGCTGCAACTTCTTTTTTTTTTTCCCAAAAAGGCTCAAGTTGGTGCAGTATATGGAAGTCCAAAAGTACCACAACGAAAATAATAAATAAATTGTTAAATAACAAGAGCGATGAATTCAGACACAAATATATTATCTGTGAAATATAATTTTAAATATTTCCAAAGTACATTTGTTTTCATAGTTTTCGTTTTTGTCATTTTACACGACAACAATTTAGGAACTTTACTAATATCGATATGTTTAGCTGGTGTGCAGGTTAACCAATCAGATCAAAGGTTTATTTGATTAGCATCACTGATTAAATTATGCATTTGATGCACTGCAAGCATTAACATAAATAAATTAAAAATAAGTATTAATATAATTATTCAAGTTCATCGTATATTTTTTTAAAAAATCACTCAGATGATGTTTCTATTTTCAATTTGATTTTCAACATGACATAAAAAAACAAAAATGTAATATTCATTTAGAATTTTTTTTGTAATTGTGGCACTTTTGGCATTCCATAAAAAGAAAGCTTTCAGTCCCATAACTAACAGGAAAGTCAGGCCTTTGCCCTCCTGGCTGGATGAAGCGCAGCCTCTTGAGTAACTGAAGGGACTTTAATTAATTATCAACCCAGATCTGATCTGACAGACTGAGTGACGCAGCTTTTCATGGCCGCTCGGTTTCCTTCGTCCACAGCTGTGGGTTGACACACAGAGCTTCTCCACAGCAGATCCCCGAAAGGCTACGCTTTGACTGAGTGAAGGAACACCAACATGGCATAGTCTTTGGTGCGCCTCGCTGCTAAAACAATCTGTCGTCGAGGTAAAGAGCTGCTGCTCCGCTTCTAAAAGCGGAACAGGAGCTTTGCTACAAGAAGTTTGACTTCACGGATAGTACCACCAGCGAATCTGCTGATCTCAAATCAAAAACCTCTCCGTAAGCATTTTCCGAGCCGGACACCGGAGGCCAAAACGTTACAACGTTTCCAGTCAAAAGATGTACTGCAGAGCCTTGAGCCCCTACCCCACTTGTTTCTGAACAGCACCCTACTTTGGCTAAAAGAAGGCTACTGCATTTTCCATCGCTTAAAAAAAATGAAAATAAAAATGAAAACATTTTCAGATTTTCGAAAATAATTCCAGTCGCGTAAAACTTGAACAATCATCACGTGGAAACATAAAGGAGCGTCACAACCACATAAAACTGCTATTTCTGTTCAACCTTAACACACTGTGAGACTCTCATATAAGCCAACGCCTATATGTACATAGATGTTCATACTAGAGATGCACTGATCCCACGTTAGTATCTGTACTGGTTCAAATATTGAAAACAATTCTAGATCAGCTATCAGGGACAATGTGCCCAATCATTAAGGGCAGATCTACTCAGTCAAATTCTATGTCTTCTGATTTGTTATTTATGTTACATTATATTTAGAATTCCTAATTGCTCTTTCTGAACCATTTCAAAGAAGGTTTGCTGCAGTTTGTTTTTGCATGTTCGACTAGAATAGTCAACCTGTTGTTTTTATCAGCTGCCCCACGTCTAATCACGCTGACTGAACAAATGTTTTCCGTATTTGACTAAGCTAGTGAAGCTATTGGTGTATTTCACTGGCGCAGATTTAGGCAAATACATTTGTAATTCAGCACATTTATGTCTGTGTTTAAAAAAATATATCTATATTTTAAGTCGATTCAGCCGTTTTTCTGCACCGGATTGGATCTAAACCTTAGAAATCGGTATCGATATCGGTATCGGTATCGGTTGTGAAAAAAGTGGATCAGTGCATCTGTAATTCATATGCAAATTATACTGAAGTTGTGATAAATATTTCTTGTCTACTTTGAGGCACGAGCAATAAGTGCATATGTGGTCCCTCGTTAACGAGGGATGAGCGTCATTCAGGTTCCTGTCTGCAGATGTTCAGAGTGTGAAAAGTCCAGAATCCAGAACCTTCACAGCACCCGATCAACCGGCTGCACCTGACGTTGTCATGGAGATCAGGACTTCACCAGAATCTCCATGATGTGGTCCAGTTCATTCAGGTCCAGCAGACACGACTGGAGGCTTCCCGCCGAGGAACGCGGCTTCACGTCGTCGTCGGGCCAGAAGGAGACGCTGACCGGCCACAGGGAGCCGGCCGCGCAGGCGGACGGCAGTTCCGAAGTCTCGTACATGGACGTGTCGATGTCCTCGAAGATATCGTCCAGGGCGAGGTCACTTAGGTAGCCCATGGCGCTTCCCGCATCGCTAAAGGTGTGACCGACTGCGTTGGGCAGGGGTTTCTGCAGGTCCGTGGGTGCGGTGTTTGTCGGTTCAGGGGACGGCGGGGGAGACAGGCTTTCCGCGTCTCCCTCAGTGCAGCCGGGGCACGTGACCGACTCGTCCTCCCTGAAGTCGTCCCTGAGGAGGCGCGCGTCGGGGCTCACGCCGCCGAGCCGCACGTCCGTCCCGTCGCTCCGCATCTCTTCCTGGATCTGCCTGAGCGTGTTGATGAGGAGCACGGAGCGCCGCAGGCTGAGCTCCACGCCGGCCTGGTAGTGCTGCAGCTTCTCCAGGCAGAGGCTGAGCACCAGCTGCCGCTGCTGCAGGTGGCCGGCGTCGGTCCTGGACCGTCGGTCCCCTCTGTCCTCCGCCTCTGAGTCCTCCAACGCCGCGTCCGGCCTCTTGTCCTCCGTCGCTGCGGCATCGGGGAGATGCTCTGCCTCCGGACCCTCCAGGCTGCTCCACTTCCGCTTCACGCCTCGACCCAACATTGACCTGCGGCGATTCACAGAGACAACATTAGGGGCAAAGCATTTGAACAACTTGCAGTCTGGGGGTTCGCCGATAAATCAGCCTCGATTCCCTGAACTGTGGGGGATCAGCCGATACATGTGAAGCTGATCTTTTCTACCTCGGTAAAGGTCTGAAAATCAACCACTGTCCTCTTTTGCTGTGAGAGAGACTGGCAGATCGACCCACCAAGTCTTTATTTCAATATTTACAGATTTTTCAGACACAAAAATCAGTAACTGCCAAAATCGGAATCGACAGGTCAGGCATTGTAAAGATCAGCGATCGGCCAGAAAGATCCCATCGGTGCACCGCTAATGCTAACACATGATCATATCCGCAGCCAGACAGCTAAACAGTAATATGTCCATCTTCTCAAGGCCAAAATTCAAATTCATTTCAAATTAAAAAACACTTCATTGGTCCCAAAGGGTAAGTAAATATTGTCATAACTCATATTCATTCAAAATTTCCTCAAAGAGTTATTGTAGATAAAATGGCACAAGTTTAGTTTTTGTGCTGCGACAGCCTGCTGTGGTTTCTGAGGTGTTCCTATGTGAAATGTTCAGAAGTTTAAAACATCTTGTCAAAAAATCTGCTTCATTAGCAGTTCCATTCGCCAGTGTTCTGCTAAAACTTGTGAAATGGACTTCAAATTTTGATCACCGTGCCTTTAAAACAGTGTGTCTGTTTATGACACACCAAATTCATAAACAGGCGTAGTATATAAAAACAAAACTTGCCTAGAATCCAACAGGCTGCTTCAGCAAATTAGCTACATTTGATGGAGTGCTCAACGGCAAAAGCTAAAATCTTATCAATATCAGCATAATCAGAGATTAGCATCGTAACAACAAATCATGATTTCCATCACGTGTTTTCCTTGACAAAGTAGAAAACATGAAAATTTACTCTCTCCATTTTTCCGAGATGCGTGGATCAATCCTGTCACTTGCAACCGTTACATCTTGTTTATTACAGCCACACGTAGAGTCAACATCTCACAAAATTACGCCTTGCGTAGCCTGGCTGATTTGTTCCAAACCAGGAGAAGCACAACTTTCCTTTAAACATAGTGACTGAGACTGAAGTGAAGGTCATCCTCCCTACATTAAAAACATTCAACCAACGTTACAGTAGAATAGATTTTGGCCCATCGTGATTTGTCTTTTTTTGTTGTTGTTGTTTTTTTTTGTCTGAAAAGTCGCAAAATATAGCAACAAAGTCACTAAGTCGGCTACAGTGGGGTGACTGCAGTATGTAACTTTATAAAAAATGTTTTTTACATATTTTCCAAAAACTGTCACTATGTTTTGACAGTATAAGAGACATAATCGAGCTCCTCTCCGTTCTCCCAATGCTAACTACAGAAATAACCAATCAGAGCCAGGAGGAGCGTGTCAGCTCTGACAATCACTCCTGTGTATGCGCTACCCACACTTTCCCCCTTGCTCTCTGCTTCTCTACTGTGTCTTCCTGACGGCAGAGCCTGCCGTGAATGCTCAGACTAGTTAGCACCGGTGACGGCGGGTAAACAGTTTTCCTTGGACTTTAAGTTGTTTCTTCATCATTAGCTCATTGAGGAACCTGTGTGTGAAGTTGATTGACAGCGCTAAGACCCTCCTCCTGGCTCTGATTGGTTGTTTTTTCACTGTGCATTTCTGCAGAAGGCAACGGCTACTAAGGGAGGAGCTGGATTTTTTTTTTTTTTCTTTTCACAGATCATCAGTCTTTCTCATATTAAACGACAGCTGTAACAAATATGCCTGCACGCGCATGAGCAGACGTGACCTGCTGAGCAGGTCTGCCACTGGCAGAGCAAAAAGGGGCGGTGACCTTTGCAGACCGGTGGATAAAATCGGTTTCAATGAGCATTGGCCGAGCGTCCATCACCCAATAAATTAAGGGGATCAGGGCGGCAGCTCAAAGCATTTCCAGGCGTTGAAATGGCCCAGTCAAAGCCTGGACCTGAACCCAATTGAGGACTTCGACGAGACTGGAAATTCGATCTGTACAGTTTCTAAATGTGCAGTCATAATGTCAACTTTCTTCAGGTTGTTTTTTTTTTTTTTTTTTTTAAAACACAGGTCATCTTTATCCTTTCCTTTCATAATCACGCATCACTTCCTGTCGGTCTGTCACATAAAATCCCAACAGAAAAAGCTGTGATGTGGAAAAAAAAAAAAAAAAAAAAAAAACAAGAAAGAAAAGTTCCAATGGTGTGAATAAACGTGATGTGGACGTGAAGGCTCCACTGGTGAGATTCAGCGGGGCCAAACATTGAGCTCTGCATCCAGCTTACGTAAGAGGCCCAACCAAACACATTACAGTGCGTCTGTTGAATCGGAGGCGCTCTGACCTGCTGCTGCTGCTGCTGCTTCTGCTGCTTCTACTGTACATGAACAAACTGTCCCGGCGGCCGCGCCGGCCGGACGCGGCACTGCAAACATCTGAAAGATTGTGACTCACTTGTCAGACACCCTGCAGGCTGACAGACTTTACTCATCCCTCAGCTATCCACGGTTCTCCCTCAGTTCATTTTTGCTTTGACAAAGTACGCGAAGCTCCCCCTGGAAGTGATACTTTGGCGCCCCAAAGATTCACGTTTCTGTGGGCTGATTTGATTCATAATAATGATGATAATGATAACAATGATCAAAAACAACAACAACAACACAAACAAACAAACCCGAAAGCGAAATAAAGGGAAGCCCGGGATTTGAAACACTGTTTACACGTATCAGCTGTAAATGAGTGCAGTTTGTTCTGCAGCCCGTTTCTCTCTGCCCAGAGCGCAGTGAGAACGCAGCTGACCCCTTCCCCACTTCGCTGAGAACACACTGGCTCCCCTTCAAATTCAAGTTAAGAAAGAAAATTGGGAAAAAAAAAAAGAAAGAAAAAAAAAAGCAGCAAAATTTACAAATAATTGCACCAACATGAATCTTTAAATATAACAACCTTACGTGCCCTTGACACTCTTCATGTGCCGCGCAAATCCGTCGTGTCCTGGGCTCCTTTTCGTTCCGCCGCGGCGTTTCGGCACTACCGAGATCCGGAGTGTGAGGAATGTGCAGTCCATCCCCGGCGGCGGGGGAGGGGGCGGAGCTTCGGGGGAGTGGGCCGCGGGACACCGGGGCTCACGCGCGGAGGAGATTGACTCGCTCATACGTCTGTCAAGCCTCCGCCTCCGCCACTCACGGGGCAGCGAATGTGCGGCGTCTCGTGAAGCGGGGAGAACTGCTGAGGCCTTCAGGGCCCGTTCGGAAATAAGACAATTTATGTCGTGCCACACGTGTGCGGTCTTATCAGACGTTTTTTTTTCTTTCCGTTGTTAAATACGTTTTTTTTTAGATCTCTAGACAATCTATAAAACAATATTATTGTTGTTATTGTTATTATTACGAGCGGTTCAGTATTTATTACATCTTATTCCTTCCGACGTTTAATTCTAATACTGCTACGAGCTCGAAGTGTTTGTGAAAAACTGACAGCACAGGGTGGGATCTTTAACAAGGCAAAACGTGCAAACAAATCATTCATTTGCGTAAGAAGAGAACTTAAAAACCTGAAGAGTTGCCGTGAAGGAGAAAAAGTACAGGAGCATTACACCGGCTTTATCATCCATCCATTTCCTGAACTGCCTTATTCACACTCCAATAACTGCTCTTCGGGTCGGAAACTCGTTTTACCGAGTGCGCAATTAAAATGATCAATTTAATTTAAGAAACATTTGCGTCCAAAATCGGTTCACCAACAAATCATCGCGTTGGAAATATCTAGAAGGCCAAGAATGCTGCAGTGAGCACCTGAACGCAGCATTTTAAAGAGACAGATGACTCAGAATGGAAGAGGAAGGACGTGACCGGAATAACAGGAAAAGGCACTCACCAAATAAGGCAATTCTGGTTCATCACATTTTCACCTCTGCTGTTCCCTCCTCGTTAGGTTCTCTGATCTGCCTCTTGAACATATTTTACTGTGGTAAGGAAATGCAGACATTTGAAAGCCTGAACATCACAGCAGCTCTGGCATTTTGGCTTTCTTTCAGTTTAATAACATGACAGAAAATGAAAACTTAAAAAGAACAACCCAAATATAACTCACTTTTATTTATGTCAGGGTCATTAAAGTCATTAAATCTTGGTTGGATTTTGTTACAAATATAAAAATGAAATAAGAAAACATACTTTTCTATCTCTGCTTATTCAAACTTCTACACTTTATTCAAATGTGTGACCAGAGGTGGGAGAGTACGCAAAAAAATGTACTCAAGTAAAACACGTAAACATATTTTTACTCAAGTATGAGTAAAAAGGTATTTAGTAAAGAAAAAAAAGTCTACTTAAGTAATGAGTAACTGATTCAATTATAAATCATTTTATAATTAAATGTTATATCATCAGATGGACTAAAATATAAAATTAAGTGGAAAGTTTGATATTCTAAGGACCAAAAGGACAACAATTCATATAAGAAATACAAAATGACCAAATCAGGCATAATCATTTTTTTTCCCCAAATCAGTATCTTCCACTATAAAACTTATGGAACTTTAACAAAAACTGCAGGTGTGTGTCCATGTTGGTTAAAACATGTTTTGTTTTCCATTCAAGGTTTAGGGAATCCAGAAATTTGACTCAAGTAAGAGCAGAGACACTTTGTCATAAGAGACGCTGTCTGTGGCGGCTGGTTTCAGCAAACAGCAAACTCGAAAGGTAAGCGTACATAAACCGCATGTGTCCAGGATATGTGGGGTCTGCAGAGATGTTAGCTGCCGTTTTCCTGACGCCGGACCAGAACAGTTCAGAATGTCTTAAGACCTGAAGGATTTGGGAGAAAATGTAAAATACTCTAATATAAAATACTCGATGGAAGGAGTGCCACAGACTGAATCCTGGGTGATCAGAGCAGGTTTATAGTTAGTGACTACTGTAACAATAACATGTCCAGTTTTTGTTGAAACTGAGCCTTAAGCAAGATAACTTCAAAAAATGCCCCACCTCTGAAAAATGTGTAAAAGATTGTGATTTAACATTTATTAAAAGCACTTTTAGTTTTGCTCTGCACATTTGTAAGAACCAAGGGTCATAATTATCCCTTTGTTTCAACATTCCTGATTAGGAAATGTGTTAGCTGTCTGTGAGGAGTTATTAATTGCGTCTTGGTGTAAGACGTACTGTTTGGTTACACAAACCTTGGGTGCAACGTCTTGTGCGGGCCGAGCCAGAAGCGGACTTTGGGTTGTTTTTTTTTTTCGGTTAAGTTTTTTTCATTTTTTCATTTGTTGCAGTTTGCTTTCACATTGAAAGCTGAGGAACTGAATCGCTGCACCCCGAGCTGGAAAACCTCTGCCCCGCTGTCAGGAGCGGCTCCTCCTCATGAACACGCAAAAGCACAACTTTCAAACTTGTCTTTTAGATGCAGTGAAGAAAAAAGAAAAAAAAAAAAAAAGAGCTTTTTTTATTTTTCTTTAAAGAATGCAGACACCGCCATTTACTGAAGAGCATGGTAAATCCCTTTCCTCCACTTTCTGAGGCGTGGGGTCGAATTTCTTCGTTTTTCGAGCTCTGCTCCCGACGTGTGCGTGGAACTGAGTGCCGTAAAGATTTTTATGCTCATTTATTCTGTTACTTTGAGCACAACTGGATGTGACGACGACAATTTTAGGGATAAGACCAAGTGCCACCAGATATCCCGGCACTTTGTTCTGCTCCGATTGAGGATGTGGGGGGTGGGGGGTTTCCTCACTCTGCCTTTTTCTTTTTCTTTTTTTGCTGACTCATCAAGAGGCCTTTTATCCGTTTCTGCACCCAGGCAGCAAATCCGAGGGAACGAAGGCACATGGAATTTCATGAACAAACGTGCTTTTGCCGAGGGACGCCGATGCAACTTCCCTCCGACGTCTTCCCGGTTTAAGAACGGTGAGGCCTTGGCCTCACCTGCACAGTGAACGTGTCGGGTCAACCGTCTGCTCTGTTGATCCTCCGCATATCTAGTGCGGCATGTCATAGTCCGACGTCATGCGACGGCACGTGAGGGCAGCAGTCTGGAGCTTCCTGCTCCTGCTCCTCCCGACTTCAGGAGCACATTCGGTGTTCAGGATCCAGTTCACTCAAAGCGGCTGCAGTCGAATCATTTGTCTGGCGATTTCTTGAATAGCAAGTTCTGTTGAGGCGTTGCGCCTTCGATGGCTCGGACAAAGTATTCACACTTGGATCTTTTTGTCTACATTTTGCCACATCAAAACTTCAAATTCATAACTAGAATATACATACTGATGAGGCAGATGATATCTTTCTGAAAACATTTTTCGTTAAGCCCACTGTTGAATCTTGTTAATGTTCTTGCTGACTTCCTGTTATGGGCGGAG